>VMBQ01001708.1:135681-164502 GCA_007657795.1 Dreissena rostriformis
ATAATATATAATATATAATATATAATATATAATATATAATATATAATATATAATATATAATATATAATATATAATATATAATATATAATATATAATATATAATATTTATATTTAATAATATAATATAATATATAATATATACAACACTGTACAATGGTACATGGAACACGCTTCGGTTTAATATAAGAAATAGTAAACTCCACTTCGGTCCCAATGGCAATATAGTGACCAGCCAGGCAGCCAAAAACTGTATATGGACCTCAGCTTACGGCTTCGGTCCATATACGGTTTTGGCTGCCTGGCTGGTCACTATAATGCCATAGGGACCTCAGTGGGGTTTACTATTTCTTAAGTAATTCACGACAATGCCGTTAAAGGGGCCGTCCAACAGATTTTGGCATGTATTGAAGATGGTCATTAAATGCTTTATATTGATAAATTTAAATATTTGAACTAAAAATCTCCAGTAAAAAAACAAGAATACAATTTAAAAAAAGGAAAAAAGTAACCCTCAACAGGGCTCGAACCACTGACCCCTGGATTCCTGGAGTCCTGGAGTAAAAAACTACCCGCCTAGACCACTCGACCATCTACGCTCATGTTAGGAGGATGTATTTTTTAGCTATATAAGCAATCCTCGTAGTTTCCCAAAATATCGTTTCGCGTCGATACGACGCTTTATCTGTTGGACGGCCCCTTTAAATCTGAAAGAAGTAAGATTTTTTTACAATTTTCTCACTTTGTCAAGTTATGAGCACATGAGTCCATAACTTTAAATGTCGCTTTTTATGATTTTTGACTGGCGCGACGCTATAGTTATGGACCAACCCCATTAGGTAAGTCAACCAGAAATTCCCGAAAAGTTGACAATTAACAAAGACCGGTCCATAACAGCTTTTAAATGCAGTTATTGGCTAAAATCAACCACTTGATCGGAAAGATTGACATTTTTCACATTTAACTGATAAATTATATCACAAAATACTATCTTAAACATTTGAAATGTATTTTTTCTGCTCTAATATATCGAGAAATACAGCGATGCGATAGACATTTTTGAAATGAGAATCTCCCTAGATTTCACGGTCATATGACGTTATTTCTATTTTAAGTAACATACCATGTGCTCAAGTGTTTTCAATTCGGAATGACATTTCCCGGTATTTTAAATTATTCTTGCTTGTTTTCTAAACAAATTGTAGTGTAAATACAAACTCAACGTAAAAATTATTTAAAATTACCTGATTTACTTTGAAATCAGTCCCTTGAAACTTACCCACATGGTAGCTTTGAGCATATATGCGACGGTGACGTTGACGAAATTTTGATCTGACCCCTGGGTCAAAAGTTATGGGGTGAAATGGGGTAAACTGAGTGAAAATTTCTTAATCGGCCCCACCCCAACCCCATAACTTTTTACCCAGGGGTCAGATCAAAATTCAAAATAGTGCACCGTCGCACATATGCTCATAGCTACCATGTGTGTAAGTCTCAAGGTTCTAGTACTAGGAGGAGATAGTTTCCAATGAGGGTGAGGGTGGGGCCGGGTCTAACTTCTTTATTTATTCACCAATCTACTTCAAATTAATACTGAACATCTCTTATGACAACACGGTCTATCTCGACCACCTATGTCCACATTACCCACCCCAGGTAAAGGCAGCTTGCTTCCCGTCCTCTTTCAAATTTATCGAGAGGTGCACGGGTACTACTTCCCCGTACCCCCACATTTGTTTTCGTACCCAAAATTGTTCGTACCCACATTTTCGTTCATACCCAAATTTGTTTTCGTACCCAATTTGTTTTCGCACACAAATTTTTTTTCCTACCCACATTTTTTTTCTTACCCAAATTTGTGTTCGTACCCAAAAATTTTCGTACCCACTTTTTTTTTCGTACCCACATTTTTTTTCGAACCCAATTTTTTTTCCGTANACCTTACATAGGTGACATATTATTTAATAAGCCTTTGGCCGTAAATAAGGTAGCATATAGAATCACATTAATGTTTATATTTGCTTATACAGAATGCCAACAAATTTATATTGCACAATTATCTTTACTAAGAACCACAGTTATGCTGATTGTTTTTAAATACAATTTATTTAAACATTCCTATTTAACATTAAATAAGAGTACCATAATGTACCAGACATAAACAATAGATAGACAATAAACACAAGCCGTGTTTAAAAGTTTAAATTATGTTTATACCCAATATTCCTATATTAATCGCATTACTAAAACTGTAAATATTTACAGTTTGTAAAAAAAGACTTGTCATATTTATCGGAAAACAATAAATAACATACCTAATCGTTGGATGCGTAGAACAAGCTTGTATTGTAAACAAAGAGTCCGTGCTGTTTACATTCAAACTTGGTGTGAATGTATACAGTCTCAAAGTAAACTAAAATACTATATCATATTTAAAAAAGACTTTTGTTTTGAAACCTACTGGAATTGTAAAGATAATGAAAAGCATAGAATTGCATTAAGTAGATTCCGATTTATCATTGAGAAATAGAAAGAGGAAGATTTAATAATATTAACGTCAATGATCGTAAGTGTAAAGTGTGTACATCTGATATGATTGAATCTGAATTTCATGTAATGATATGATTTATTTTGCAAAAAAGCATGTAATGCTGATTATGCGAATAAATAAACCGTATTAAAAATTATAATACTATTAGATGTAAATTCAATTTAAATTTTGTAAACATGTACATTATAAAATACTTAAAACGATATATTTTATATACTTATTGTATATTCGAAATGCATATTGTGCAAGACATAATAAAATATATGTTCTGTTATTTTGTGTTCTATTAATTATGTTTAATGGGTGTGAAAGCATCAACATCGGACCATATAAAATACATTATGTTTGGTCAAAATTGATTTACATTGTGTACTCTTTAGGGTTGCATACTGACATTTAAGGGCTTGGAAATCAGCAGGGACCAAAGGCTTATATTATCATTATCAATGTGTACATTATTTTGTTTAACTCGTCATTTGTTTCTTTGACTCAGCCGTAAGTTCGATTACCGCTTGGGGATTTCCTTTGGTAGAGCACTGTAACTTTTCTGCATTGCTACTGTCGTCATTTTGATTTGCTACATGAAGTGTATTTTTAAAACATTTCATGAAATATCACTTAATTTGTCACAACAGATTGTCATTCCTCAAGGAGGAACAGATATCACAGACGAATCCATTTGTAACGTAATTATACCTTGTTCGTGGATAACACACAGTAGCAAACAAAGTTCATTTCTCTTTTCATCGCGATTTATTTCTGTTGAATATTGTTTAATACAACGCTTGCTAATGTTCGTGAAATACAATTTAAAAACATCAAAGCAAAGCCTGACGGCTTTGCTCACAACACAAGGTGCGTCCTACATTCTCGATTGTCAAACCCAGATTGTCCTTTTCAGAAAAATGAAAAATCAAAACTGACCAAACAGGCTGTATACATTTTCGGATTGGCCATTATTTATATGTCGGTTTACCGTCTCTTTTATGTTCCGATTAAATGAAGCGGTTGGCAGGTTCTAGACAGAAATTATCTTATTTGACCATGTCAACGAATATTTTGATGGCTAATTAAGATTAAATTTCCAGAGGCAAGTGTCGACCTACAAGCCAAATTGTTGGTTAAACGCATTTACACTTTTACTTTAAACTATGCCTTATGTTTTTTTTCTCAATGTTTTGCGTATACAATTATATTCTTTATAATTAAACATTTCTTTATAATTAAACATTTATTACATTATATTCTTTATAATTAAACATCTATGAATAATCTCCAAAATTCAAGAATTCTTTTTATGAAATTATGATTGCTGTGCTACGTTACACAGTTTTATATTAAGTCTAAAATTCTGCGTTCATAACTGAGTGAGCGATATAACTCTGATACCAAAAAACAGTTGTGTCACATTTTATTTCTGTTTCATGTGTTAAAATTAAATCAAGTTATCCACGCTGAGTTATAATTAAATATATGTGTAATCTTTTTTATCACAATCCAGTAAGTAACCATCAATTAGACGAATATTGTATTTATCAATGTTTGGCACTATATATATGTGTTTGCTAATAAAAATAAAGTTTAAGGATTGTGTTTGACTATACTTTTCGTTTTAACGCATATTTGTGTCGAAACAAGAAAAGGAATTCAGACGTAGATAAACATACTTTAGTTTTCTATTTACTCTGAATGTTTTTCCTTTATTTAACGTCCCACAATAATGAGTCTTACACCATTTTATTAAGGTGTTGTTTGTGTTTATGTTTTAAGTTGTTTGTGTTATATGTTTCGTTGTGATTGGTGGTCGCGATTAATCAATAAGAGACCGTGTTCAGCTAGAAAAAAAATCATTTTACCAAAATACTGTTTTACAATGCCACGCAGTCTGATTATCATTTTAGGATAACTCTCAACTGTTTTTGAACAGGTGAATAGAGGCAGAACATGTTTCATTGATTGATTGTGTCAGCACACAGCAGACCATTACTGTATGCGAATACGTGGCTATTACCTTCTTACCAAGCTTATATTGCAAACATTGACTTTAACTTCATCTTGTAAACTTTGGTGTAAGTTTTCAATATAAAACTTTATGACACCAAGTATACTCGAATTATGATAATAAACATAGCTTCTAAATGTTGGGATGTCCATTCAATAAGGTATCCGATGATGTCTGTGTCGGCATTGATTAATATTCAGATAATAGTCTATATTCTTCCGGGCACATAGGGAGATATACAAACAATGTCGGAGGTTAAAGGCAGTAATGCACGTAGGGAAATCGTGTTGTTTCTTTAAATAAGCCATACTACACCAAGCCCGATATAAAGCACATGACAGGAAATTAAACCTCAATCAAACTAGATATGGTTATTGCTTCATTGATAACATAACCGTCGGATGCCTATATATGGCGGGATGGGGTTGAATAGAACTATAAAATAAATGCAGCATATACAAACTAGTAAAATTACATTATTACTTTAATTATGTTGGTCTTATTGAGCTGCAGTGAGCAGTTTTTGCCTTATCTGTTCTGAAGTATATTGCACTTAAAGTGAAAACATTTAACAAAACTCATAGTCACTTTAGTATCTGACTTTAATTTAAAATACTAATCCCACCATGAAAATTGTTGTGTATGAATTTTAGTATATATAATATATATCATTCTTAAAAGTCCAACATTAACATATCTTTCTTGCTACCTAATTAGACCGCTTAACATGAAAAGCCCACTAACATCCGACGCTGTGTATTTTTAATTTACGTTTATTTAATTAAAAAATAATGCGTCGCATCTCCTACAACGAGACGCATTCACCGTCTGTGGTCATAGAAATAGTATAAATTGTTTTGGTCCTCCGATTTGTCATCAAGTTTTCCTGATACCGAACCCATCGGATCCTCTCGACCGAGTTCCCGTATAATCCGCGATTTAAGGTCTTCGAATTTGTTCGGATTAACTCGGCTATTACGGAGAGTGACGATAGATGCTTGGACTTGCTGTTTTGACCTAGAGTCAGAATATGCATGAGTTGTCACAAGGAAATAAGATTGGTGTCAGTACATAATAAAAACATTTCCATGAAATGAATGAAAAGGATTATTTAGCTACATTAAAAACATAAATAGAGTATGAAGCACGATACATACAAAACAATAACGCCATATTCAAAATTGACAAAATATGCAACACATATAATTATTTAAGTAAGGTACGTGCATAATATAATTGGAATATCACTATCCTCTTGATAAGTATTTCAAAGATGAAATTACATCGTATAAACAGTATCTGAATTGGCAAAGACAAGTTCGTGATTTTTTAAACCACAAAACTGTTGTAATAAATTCGTTTCTTTATTTATTAAAGGGATGTATGCTTATGTGTTTAACACATATATAATAGGACGTTTAATCCCGTCGTAACCAGAATAGTTAAATTATATATACATTTGTAAACGAAGCTGTATTAACCCACGGGTATGTGTGGTCTTTTTTGTCAAAATACATATCATTATCCAGCAATATTGATACCTACTTTTTTATCTTGATACAAACGAAGACGGCTAAACACAATAGCAGTAATAGCAGCAGGCAGGCGGCCGAGGCGGAAATGTACAGCAGAAGACGGTAGCGTTTTATTTCTAAATGAAAGAGAAGTACAGTATTATCAGATATGATAACTGTTTATAGTATAATGAAAACTAAACTGTTGGTCGTTACCTGCTTTGCATGTTCTTGAATTGTCAATGCAACTACATCTTTTATAGTACGGCCTTGTATTTTGTGGACAAACGGAGAGGAACATGGGACACCTTTCATGAATCATGTACAATTGACTGGTATTTTTGTATTTCAAAATAAGTAAAAATATTGTCCATGTTACACTAATAAACTGTAAAACGAAGAGCCGTGATCGACACGTTTTTATAATTGTTACATGCTTTGTACTTAAAGCGCCATTCCTGCAAGAGTTGTCACCCATCTTAAGAAGACAATTTCAGTGTGGCAATGTAATATATATATATATATATACATAGATATGTTTATGATACATCTTTTTAAACGCAACGCATGCTGACCATTCGGTAAAAAATGACACTCATTACGAAATCGCGTTTTCTGGTCAGAGCGATCTCTGTTTTCAAAATTTCTATTGAAGTTTGCATGACAAACACATCATATAAACCAGTCTAAATCAAAAAGTGTCGGGATGGGTCTTATTGGTCGGTTTGCAGAGGTCCTGTGTACATCAATGTAGAATGTACATTGACTAGTAATTAATATAAAACATCATTATCATAATCAGATGTACACCATTGCTGTATAATGGATTCATACTCTTGTAATCATTAATAAAAAGTGTTTTATTATGTGATACTCAAGTTTATGTTGTTATTCCAACGCGGTCATCTTCGCGAAGTTTTCAATTATACAGTATATTGAACTTAATCGAGATATGCACTCGTGTAAGCCACAAAGAAGATTTTCGTCGTCGTTTAATGAAAGTTCATACGTAACACAATACCATATTTGTTTCCGCCACCTGGTATATATTTATTTAACTCCATATCATACTGTAATAACTGTAGAAAGGAACTTCATCAAACAAAGATTTCAGTTTGACTAACGGCAATGTGGCCAGCAAGCTATGAAACCCTTTTTGTATGACACATTAATGGTTTCAAGTCTCTGCACTATTGCAAATGTCACTTGACCGGATTGACCGTTCATTTGAGTAAGGTCATTTAACGTTTATGGAGATCAAATTTGTAATAAAGCAGTCGGTATTTGGGTCTTACAGAATTTGGGTTGTTCTTATATATGAAAAAAAGGACAGCAATAGGGACAAAAAGCCATTTGAGGCAAGACAGGGATTCGTTTTGTACAGTGCTCGGCTTAGGAAGGTTTTACTTTAATACAAAAACATAGAGAATACTAGATTACTGTTAAATACAGATTTGTATATAACGAAAGGCTTAGAAAACATCGAGAAGGAGCCTCGCGAGTTGGTCAAGTCGTCGTGCCGATCAAATTGACTATTAAATATGTATTCGACAGATACATGAATTAATATTTATGCATTTCTTTCTTTCTTTAAATTTTATTATGTGCAAAATGTTTGTAACTTTGCTATGTTTTTCATGGCGGTGATTTCAGTTTATTACTTTTTGTGTGTTTGACGTGTATAAGTATGTCGTGTCTAGAACATTTATTTTGTGTCTCTCCGTTTGGTAATTTGGCCATTGCCACTAAAAAAAGACAACCTGCGTTTACTCATTTTCTCTTCTGTTGATGCAGCTGACTTTTACAATTATCATATTTATTTTGAAAAAAGGTAAACAAAATGAACCTTCAGCTGCAATCGCTGCAAAAATAAAACAACACCAGTATTATATCATGTGCCAATGGCTTAACAGTGTGACACAGATAACTAGAACTAGACACAACAAACAATTATTGTTTTTAAACAGTGAAATCATACAAATAAAAGCCTTGTTACCACCTAGAAGAGGTTAATGCAAAGCATTAGGGAAAAAGAAAACAAAAACTACAAATAAAGTATCCCCTAATTTCGTATTTGATGATAAAGCATAAGAAAATTAGCGCATAAAACATTTTCAGACCTACTTCATTCAATGACAATCAAAGACTACGTTACACAGCTTTGTAGTGTATGTTCATATTACCGTATACACTAGAATCTCCTTAACTTTTCACTAGAAATTCCTGACACTCATTGTCCATTTTGAAACAAAGGTTAAATAGAAGCGAAACACCGAACATCCCTTTACCTGACTGGTCCGTTTTTCCATTTATGTTATCAACGAGTGCCTTCTTCGGCGTTGTTGTTGTCGGGCTTTGTCTGCAGTCCTGTCCAAATCCAACCCGCGGCACATTTGCAGACACCGACATCGCACACACCATTGTTTGCGCATGCGCGATCCGTACAGTTGTACTGAGTACAGTTGGTCCCACTCCAGCCTGGAAGACAATGGCACTTGAAGGTACCTGAAATGTTGAACGATCATCTTTACATTAGGTTGTACTTTTGTGATAAAACATGTTCCATGTGAGAATATTTTTTATTTGTGTGTAGGTGTGCATAGATGCCCGCCGAAATAGTCCAACATATTTAATGGCATAAATTATATTCTTATAACACTATTGTCCTTTTATTCGAATGTTATGGTGGTTGATTTATGTTAAATGGTGCTATCGTGTTGGCGGGTTAGAAGAAGGTCACAAACAGGCCAACACGTCAGAACGAAAAATATATCAGCAAAACGTATAAATGGCACCCTTACGACACAATAATGACAATTGTCTTTTTTTGGTCGTTTTTGCGGGTATATTTGTCCTTCTTGCATCTTGTCGTGTTAGCGACCTTAAAACCCATCGTTCTGGTGAACCAAAAACGGAACCATTACCACAAGAACATCAAAAACGGTGCAAATACAACAGGTATGGCATTGTTTGCCCTTTTTGTCATTAGTGTGTGTTGTCTTGTCGGCAACCTTCAATCCCGCCAATATTCCAACCCGAAAGAAGACAAATCTACCCACCAAAGCGACAAAAAGGGCGCAGACATGACAACAGGACATGTTTCGCCCCTTTTGTCGATCAGACATTAGGTCGTAATGAAGACCTTTAAACTCGCAAGGACGATATTGCAGAAATCAGCCACTATTTAATGAATTGTTTAATGCACGACTATAAATATTTTTGTAAGGGTGTTGTCCAAATAAATCATTCATTACATTCATACATTCTAGTATCTTTATTTCTTTTAAAGCCACGAAGTGGTATCACGAATAAAGTAACCCTTCTCAGATGTACGCTTATATAATACTGTGTAAGCGCTTCATTCACCCAATTAAGTTGAAGATCAAATTTACTACCACCGCCATTGATGTCACTTAAATGCGTTATCATGGCTTAAATGCATACGTCGTATTACCGTGTACGTTTTCACAGCTGGCACCTTTCTCACAGATTCCTGGATTCTCGATACATTCGTTGACGTCAACGTCACATGGATCTTTTTGTGTAGCATGAGTCCAGCCTTTATTGCAAACACAACTAAAATGAGAACAGAAGACAGTTTAAAAGTAAGTAGTTATTGACAGTTATCATTTAATATGTGAACGTATATGAATTTGAGTTTTAAATTGAAACCTTCATTCCGTTGATATATTATCAAATGACAAATACATGTTGACCATTGATTCAAAATTTGTTTGTTTACACATGCAATTACGAATCAATCACACACAATTTTATGTTTTCATATGAAGTCAACTCTCCGTGTAAGGCAAGTGTAAAACGAAAGTATATGGTCAACGCATAAGAACGATCAAGGCAAAGCATAGAATAGAGATTTTACACGGATTTAAGGGAGCCCAAACCTAAAACGAATTTGTTTAAAAAATATTAATTAGGATCGCCAATTGCCTCCATAATTTATATTGGTTGTTATAATCTTACATTGGAATATATTGTTTGTATGAACTTCATAAACACACATGAACACCAACGGTTAATGTTAAATAATCCGTCTGAATATATAACGTAAACAGAAACACGTGTATTCGAAACATTACGCGTACACAACACTTGATTGTAGGTAAATACTGGTATGCATAGCAATGAATCCCTATATATTGTGTACAGTGCCGACTCACATGAAATCATCGCTGTCTCCTATGGGTTCTCCGTAGCCGTTTGAACCACAGATATTAACGTTGCAGTTCTCGCCAGTGTATCCTGGCATACACAGTGCCGGGTCGGAAACTTTTGGAGCACAGTGGTTATTTGACGTCCACCCTTGTAGGCATGCGCATCTGAAAAGTTGCCTTACTTGTATCACCTGTCTGAAATACATCTCGTGTTTATATAAAGTATATTGAATGCAGAAACCACATGTGAGTAGGTAGATACTAAACGTATATTGAAAGCATTTGAAATATCGTTAAATATTTTCAGATGCTTCACAGTTTGCATTGAGTACTGATTTAGAAGCTCCTTTTGAAGAGAGAAATTCGATAAGCAATAAGAGAAGCTGGTTAGTCAAGTTTAAAAGTGTATTCAGACAGCGAAAAATACTTAGACACGTTATGATATAAAACACGTTTTAAGTCTGTAAAACATAAAGGTATACACACATTCAAATCTTGTCGGCGTTCAAATGTGGTTCTTAGTATTAGGCAAGTAAGAACGTTTATGACTCCTTGTGAATGAAACATAGTGCACATATATTTAATATTGAAACTCTTAGATACAGGAAAATACCACCAGAACTTGTCCGTTATATATTTCGACTTTGTAGAAGACGAATCCAACAAACATGGTTGTATGGGTCACACTTTGGCTATAGCCGTGCGTGCCCATATCGGTTATTATACAATGGTCTCATATGGGTCTTTTAGGGGCATTCCGATATGGATAGCCAATATGGACTAGCCAACTTTGGTCCTACATACACCAGTTTTTAGGCTTATATATTAATTGTGCATCATTTAATAAAAATCAAATCGATTAATTGTTGTGTCTATTTTTATCCACGCAGCTTCCTGTTTATCGTTAATCACACATATGCCAATAATGATTTTCAACCTATATCAATTGCGCATGGGGTCAATCTGGACAACCCCACTTTTAAACTAGTTAACAACAACGACCCTCAAAGATTCGGAAAAAAAATGTGTTTGTTTTCAACAGTGTTTCAACAGTGTTTTAACAAACTTTAACACGTGAAAACATGATAGAACATATACATGTAAGTACTCAATTAAATGCATATATGGTATGAATCATGTTAACAATCTTAACAAAAAAAAACAACAAATAATGTTGCCAATCAAAGTTATAAGATTGGGGTATCGCGGGCGACCGGGCGGGCAGATGGCGTTAAACAGTTGGTTACCGGTCGATAACGTTATTTTGCATTAAACGGACTTGTTCACAGATTTAAGCAGTTGTTAAAGTACGCCATTAACCCGCCGGCCATCCGGGCTGTTACACAAGCTCAAACAATGTGTGCTTCGTATAAGCAATGCAAGCAATGTCAACAGTACAATACAAACAACCGAAGCACTTCAAATAATTTCGTTTAACAATTTAATCATTTTTTAATAATGAGTCTGATCTAAGCAAATGAATTTTCTGTATTAGTCTTAGCAAATGGAGTAATTTAGAGTTGAAAAATACTGTTTTTAATTCTTTCAATCTGTAACAAATAGTTGGATAATTTTCATTTCGACAATCTGTGAACGAATCAGTTTAACCGATCTCATTTTTAAACGTGGGGCAGAGCATGCATACTTAGAATGGGATTGCATTTGGGGCGTGGGATAAGGTCACTGTTACTTTAAATATGAAAAATAAACACAGTCTGTCTTACAGGCTGACTCTCACAACTTGAGTTTGGATTGAGGCATTTTAAAGAAATGTTGTTTGAAGGTACTTTACACCTAGCTTGGGATTGCATTTTGGGCCTGTCTGGTCAAAGTCAAGGTCACTGTTACTGAACATAGTAAAATGGTTTCCGAGTGTGTATGCGGGTATTGTCCTAACATATTGGTAGCTATATGTAGAACTAGCTAGGCTTAGCTCGGGATCGTCTTTGGGACTATTATGATAAAACTGGTGACCGATAAATCCCTTGCGTGTGGATGCAGATATTGCGCTTAAATTGTGTGTTTACGTAGGTTTAATGTAGATCTAGTTCGGTTTGCACAATAACATTATTTAAATTTATATCCTTAATTTATATTTTTAATATCTCTCACGTTGAAAACCTGATATCGTGGCATTGCCATGTCTCTTGTCCAGACGTGTTGGAATGTCTATTGTTCGGATGTTCAGAGGAACGTGTCAGATACAATAAAGAAGGGTGTAAAAAGGAAATTAACAAGTGGCTTGGGGACGGGAATATGAAGGGAAAGAGAATTTCATAAACGAATAAAATACTAAAATTGAATGAGAACATGTTTCAGTAGCACAGAATACAAAATAAATAAATTTTAGAAACAGTTAAATGAAATGAAATAGTTTGATGTGTCATTATGTAAATAATGAATCTCACAGATTGTTTCATTGTAATTGTAATCCTTATGAAACCCAGATTGTGTATTCAGGTAATTTATTTAGTTTCTTGACTTAATGTATCATTCAACTCAAAGACAATAAGGACAATTACAATAAATGCATTGTATCCTCGTTGTGAAAAATACATCTTTCAACCAAATTTCAGGAGGGCCGCAATGTTCATTTGTGACCGGTCCTCAATAATTACCAAAACCTTTCTTTGGTTTAACGGCCTTCTGTAATTAATACTGGCAAAAGAGTATCATGTTTATGCGAAGAATAATTTATGTATGTAAGAATATTCGAAATATTACATATTTGTCATGATATACAAATAATGACATGTTTAAATATACGAAAATCTGTGAAAGAGCCCCTTGTAAGACCCAAACCATGATCATATTGATTTTGTAATAATAATTATTCATAGTAAATATAACATTTATATGATAATAGTGAATGTTAGGGCTCAATGTGGCGTACTTACTTGTAGCTGCCCACAGTGATCATGCAAACGCCTCTATGGCCGCAAGGATCGTGGAAGTGTTGTCCACATTCATCAATGTCTACACAGGTGTCATTGCTGTTGTCCGCAAACTTGCGTCCCTTAAAACCATTTGGCAGTAATTAAATGAGTAGCTTGGCTAAGTGATTAAGCGTGTATACATTCAAGTCGAACCCGGATTTACACATTCGCTATTTATTCGTTTTGAGTAAACATGAATGTTTTTCAGGTGTAAAGCTCGCATTCACCTCTTTAATATTTAGTTGCAGTACGGGTTTGAAAATACAATGTATGATGCGTTATTTATAATTGTAAAACAACAACACAGCCTTATATCTTGGTTCTGTTAAAAAATATATATAAAAAATAATAATATTTTGTACGTCATCTGTGAATATATTAGGTTGTAATATGTGTGTACTCATGGGCTTAAAGACTAATGTATGTTGAAATAAACTATTAATTATATAATAAAACAAATACAAAACAATATTATGTGTGTCGCGTATCCTTACCGCATTGCATATGCATTTGTCAGTATACGTAATGCACAGGTCGTCATGCAGGCATCTGCGTCCTTCGCATGATTTGTTATTGATAGTTCCCTACAAATACATTGTAAGCGTAAACACTAAGTAATCCATAAATTCCATTGATTTTTTATTTTAAAGGATTCATATTTAAACACGTTGTAACTATTGAGTGAATAATCATAACACGTATCCTAATAATGGCGTAGATAAATTGAAATTATGTCGATTAGGAGAGAACAACCCATTCAATGACAATAGGGGGAATCATATTTTTGTACATAATATTCCGCTGCAGCCCCCGGGGCTATGCCAACGGGTTGCCGATTGAATTATATGTTAAACAGAGAAATAATTCCTGATTTAGTTTCTCACAAGTTTGATTTGGGACTCCGTTTTGGAAATTATAATTTTATTTAAGTTTGAATGCCTCGTCAAGTTCATTATAGACAGTAATCAAAATGAAGTGATGAAACATAGCAGTACATTTTAAAACTACGTTTGATGCTAACAAATAATAATTATAATTGATAGTTAATTGGTCGAGCGTATATTAATTTTGTTTCAAATGCTTTACGTTTTTAATCCACACAACTTTTACTTCCTTAGTCGTGCTGAGTCACGATGTCCTTTGGAACTGGTTATCTTGGTCTAAACATAATTTTTAAAAATGTTTACATATACAGGCGCATATTTCAATTTACCCATCTTGTCTTAATTTGCTGTTATTTTCACCTTTGTGAACGAGCCTCTTTGAGGTTTTTACGTTGTCTAAGCCTATAACGCAATGTTGAGGGTTGTATGGATTGCTCGGATTAAGTCAGCTCAAACACATGATAATATATCGTTGTTTCTTTAAATATATTTTTCGATAAAATGACGATAACGTTCTGAAATACATATTTTAATTAGTTAGCAATTCGTAATATGTTGTCTTGTATACACGTATTCTTTACCGAAACTATAACATATTGAACTGTTGCAAAACTATGAAGTTACTATTAAACTCCGAAAATGAGAGGATATTGCGACTTCGTAAAGAAAGTTTAAAAAATATTTTCTTACAAACCTTAACTTCTGAAACAAAATATGCTACCACGATCAATTACAGAAAGAGCAATAACAGTTTCGTCCTTTTCTTACCGTTGAGACAACGCCTGCAGGACTGGAGTAATGGTGTTGAACGTAGTAAGTACTCCAATAATCGTCAGAATCCGCGTTGCCATCGTTTCGATCGTTTTTAACTGGCAACGTTTATATCAATTCCAAACTTTTTTCACATGTAAGGAAACTTGCGACTAAATTGCAAACAAAGCAATATGCGTAATTTTGTGTTGATCATCAAGTAGTTATACATCCATATGATGTTTTTTGGTTTGAATATCGATACAGAAGACGACGTTTATATTTAACAAGATAGAATTTCAACAATATGTCAGCCAAAGTAACAAAAACATCGTTTTCGTTATTTTGGATAAAGACCTCAACACGTTTTCGCTAAAAGAACTTTGTGAAATAAAATGTCAACGATGTAACGCATATATTTCAAAACAAAAGTGTTTTATGAGAATCTATTCTGAACGTCTCGTTGTATATGTTATACAGATCTTTTTTTTAAATCTAAATCTCTGTGTGAAAAGTGTTTGTGACAGATACGTGGGTGTACCGGGCTTTTAAAAAATAATTTTGTTGAGCACTTGATATATGGCCCATTGTCTGAATAATCTTTAAACAAACGCCACTGTGAAAATGGATAAACAGGCGCCTATTACGTCAGAGAACGTGCACTTATTGAAATTGAAAAGCCTGCACATAAATCACATAAAACAGAATACTCATTTGGCTAAGGAATGTTTATTCAGCCGGTTACGTGAATTATCTGTTTAAATGTATAATAAATCAGATATGATTTTAATGTCATAGCCCAGAAAAAGTGTCCTCTATGAACGGCAACATTATGTTGTCCACTTGACACAGTTGTTCTGTTTTCGAGCAAAACAATCTTTGAGACGTAACTGATAGGGATATATAACTTTTGAATGTTTTTGGCCGCACAATTTATTTCTCAAAATTATATGTTAACGTCTTTCATCGGAGGTTCATGGAATTTGGAAAGGCATTGGGCAATTTTAAGCTTGACAGTAGAGATGGACAAAGCTCGTATACCAAGTTGAATTACATACATATTTGGTATTTTTTTATTGAAAGATACATTTCCGTCTTGATATGTGGGTGATATAAATACTCTTATGTAAATTAAACAATTTCAAAACATTCTATTCATGTTTCCTTTGTTAATTTAATAACTTAATCCACTTCGTGTTATTGTGCATTTCAATGAAAATCTTTATTACCGCATGCTATTGTAAGCGAATTTAAAACTAACATAGATTGCATTTAATACTGTTTTTACTGATAAGACAATTAATTTTTATACAGATGTCACCCTTTTCGTAGTTGTAATGTGTTTTCAAGAACACAATACTCCCTTCGTTAAGCATGTATAGATACTAGTGGATGTGCAATGAGTATATATTGTTTGCTAGAATAATATCGTTATGTGATTATTGTTTATTTTAATTACTGTATTGACCAACAACTTTGGCCGGAAAAACAAAGGGAATTCCCGAGGTAAAAACAGAAGTCTTACATTATCTATCTAGTTCATTTGTTGCGCCTTGCTTGACATCTCTGCTCTTGCTGAATTGGTTTGGTTTTTAAACTCCTTTTAAAATGGATGTATTAGTCTGGTTCACTATGTTTTTCCGTTCAGAAAAATGGTAGATTAGCAAANCTCTCCTAAATATTTGTATATAAGATACCTATATGACATTTATTCAAGACTCAATTATATTAAAAGACCAGAGAAAAGGGCCCAAACTCACAAAATGTCTACTTTTCAGCTGTACACTGGTGTGTATAAACAGCAGAAAACAAAAATGATATTCTCATAATATTTAAGTTTGTATTTAATTTTTTCCAATGAAATGTGGCATACATACACTTCAGTTTACAAACAATATGTATGTGTACTTTGGTGATTGTAAGTTATATGTGTCGTGTTCTGAGAAAACTGGGCAAAATGCTTGTGCGTAAATTGTCATCCCAGATTAGCCTGTGCACTCCGCACAGGCTAATCAGGGACGACAATTTCGGCTTTTATGACATTTTTCGTTTAAATGAAGTCTCTTCTTAGCAAAAATCCAATTTAGGCAGACTGCACAGGCTAATCTGGGATGACACTTTACGCACAATCATTTTGTCCAGTTTTCTCAGAACACGCCACATATGTACGTGTACTTTGGTGATTGTAAGTTATATAGTTATTGACTTACAGAAAAAAAGTTTTGTTGTCTGCTTGAAATTCAAATTTCCCTGTAAGTGCTAAGCACTGCCCACTTGAAAGGTTATGAACTTCTCTCAGCCAGTAGCTTGCGAATGACTCAGATCAATTAAGTTTACAAATTCAACACTATACCAAATTGATGTCTGCTCACACATGTGTTTCTGTTTATAAACACTCTAATGTTATCAGCAAATCACTGTCAGATAAACCCAGCCCACTAGTTAATGTAGGTTAAAATTTTACCATTTACCATAAAATTGCAGCAACATTTTGTCATACAAGCCCCTCCCCCTGCTACCAAATGTTGTAATGGACACTATTGATCACAGTTGCAAGGCATTCCATCAAAAACATGTTTGTATATTAAGAAGCCATTCTGGGAATGTGATGGTGGAACTCTGACAATTCAATATTTATATGAGCATTGTTCTAAGAAAACTGGGCTTAATGCATGCCTAGTCAACACAGGCTAATCAGGGATGACATTTTCGGCTTTTATGGTATTTTTGTTTGAAGGAAGTCTCAAATAAACAAAAATCGAGTTTACAGACTGCAGACTGCACAGGCTTATCTGGGATGACACTTAACCGACATGCATTAAGCCCAGTTTTCCCAGAATAAAGATTATACAATAACAGGCATACCTGATGTAAACCTTAAACCTTTTTTGTTAGGAATCACTTAATATTGTGTTGTACATTAATAAATACTTACGTAAAGTAAAAAAAGGTAAAAATGAGGAAGGAAGTATATAGTAATTCAGTTTGTGTAGAGATAGTTTTAAGACAGTTAAAACACAATACATATGGACAATTAAGATTTTGCATGTCTTTGTAAATTGAATGTATATACCAGGCCTTTCTTGACCATTTTGGGAAAAAATGAAATTTCGGGATTTGGAAAAAAAACGCGAGAAAAGTCCACTGATTTAGGAAAAACAAATTGAATATAACTCTTTATTTTAATTAAAATTAGAATAACAAAATCAAATAAATTACAGTTATTATTTGTTAGATGAAATTTAAAAAAAAATGAGACATAATAATCATTATAATCACACTTCTTTCTAAAAAAAAAACGGACCCATAAATACACCAGGAAAAGGCCTAAATACACATATTACGAAATGAATGAATACTCTGGTTCACTATGTTTTTCCGTTCAGAAAAATGGTAGATTAGCAAAACTATACATTTTTGGAAAGATTATTACATGGGCAATTTGAAAATCAATGTTTACATTTGCGGTGATACCTGTTTGGCCGCCATTTTGGATTTTCAAAATGGCCGCCGTAAAAATACATATTTTACTCTATTTATGCCTCTAATAACCCTAAAAACTTTTTAAAATATACTAAACCAATGTTTTCAGGTACAAGGAATCCATTGGTTACATAATCAGACTTCTGACTGTAACAGTTCTTTCTTTTTTCAGAAAATATGCATCCATGGAGCAGCCATTGATACAAAAAAATGTTAATATTTTGGTATATTGAGTATATATATTATATATTTGTATATTGAATATATATATTGGTATATTACGCCCTTTCTCTATGCATTCGCTTTCTTACCTATATGTTATGAGGATGAGTCTATTACTATTTCTACTCTGTGAGGATGAGAGCGC
The DNA here is from genome assembly GCA_007657795.1 of Dreissena rostriformis. Classification (NCBI taxonomy): domain Eukaryota; kingdom Metazoa; phylum Mollusca; class Bivalvia; order Myida; family Dreissenidae; genus Dreissena; species Dreissena rostriformis. The sequence continues at coordinate 154,338 of VMBQ01001708.1, forward strand.
AACAGTGCAGAGATATTACAAGTAAAAGCCGTAGATGACAGAGATATTTACATTGAGTGAAACTAATNATGTATATTGAATATATATATATTGGTATATTTCGCCCTTTCTCTATGCAATCGCTTTCTAACTTATATGTTATGAGGATGAGTCTATTACTATTACTACTCTGTGATGATGAGAGCGCAACAGTGCAGAGATATTACAAGTAAAAGCCGTAGATGACAGATATATTTACATTGAGTGAAACTAATAAGCATAGAGTACATATATAATAAACCTACGTACTCTATACTAATTATATTACCTAAGTATATATACAAACTGGCCAATCAAAATATTGTTTTCATATTTTAATTAAGTCATTTCATTTGCCCGTCATAAAAGTACATAAACTGCTCACGTGTTAGTTACATTACAGTATTTATTTTACATTATCTACTTGGTGGAGGTGTATATAGTGGGTTTTTTTCTTTTGTATTTTCAGTGCATAGCTCATCATGAGTGAAGATCCTGATGGAAGCACGTTGTCTTTGGGCACGTCCAAGGAGTCTACAGACTGGAAACTGTGCACCATTTGCCAGGAGAAAAACAATAACAAAGGGACAGTTGTTCTAAATCCCAGGACAGAATCATACCAGAAGTTACTGGACATAGTGGCCGACAGAGCCAGCGTTCAGGACGGAGAATATGTTACCCTTCAAAGACGTCTCCAGGACTGCACAAAACAAACGAAGCTCGAAGCTAAAGCAATGTGGCATCGAAGCTGCTATTCTTGCGCCACTAATGNTCGTACCAGAAGTTACTGGACATAGTGGCCGACAGAGCCAGCGTACAGGATGTAGAATATGTTACCCTTCAAAGACGTCTCCAGGACTGCACAAAACAAACGATGTTCGAAGCTAAAGCAATGTGGCATCGAAGCTGCTATTCTTGCGCCACTTATGAGATATCCTTGCAGCGCGCCAGGGAACGCTTTGAACATTCTATGTCCACAGGAAGTTATGCTGTCAAAAAACGTGGCCATAAGAGAACAAACTCAGAAATGGAAGCNGAACATTCCATGTCCACAGGAAGTTATGCTGTCAAAAAAACGTGGCCATAAGAGAACCAACTCAGAAATGGAAGCACACACCAACCACATCAACGACATTTACACGATCTGCAACAGCACCTTTGTCGAAAGATAGATGTTTCTTCTGTCAAGTGGATGACTGCCAGAGTCTCTTCACTGTCCGAACCGAAAACGCTGGGAATGAACTTAAGNTGGATGACGGCCAGAGTCTCTTCACTGTCCGAACCGAAAACGATAGGAATGAACTTAAGAATGCGATGCAAATTACACAAGACCCAGTGCTGATGAAAAGGTTAAATAATGCAGTCGCACCAACTGATGCCCATGCAATCGATGTGAGATACCACAAGCTGTGTTGGACGAATCATGTGTTTCGTGTCCTCAGGGATGATGCCAGAAACCAAGCCAGGCCCACAGTAACAGTTGGTTTAAACCTATTTAGTTAAGTTCAATTGCATCGAAAGCCTAATGTTAATTGAGACGCTCTCGAGTCCGTTTCCGGGGTAAAACCAGTACTTTGTGTCTTTTTCGGAGATCTAAAGGACGGTATGACAGTGGGGATCGAACCGGCGACTCTATAAATGTAGCGGTGATCGAACCTGATCGTAGGATGCAACGCTATAGATGTAGCGGTGATCAAACCTTCTATAAGGAGGCGACGCTATACAAGTAAGGAAACATGTAGCGGTGATCGAACCTGCTAGTAAGAGGCAACGCTTTAGATGTAGCGGTGATCGANGCAAGTGAAATGGATAACACAAAGATGCTCTACAAAACAGCTAATCTAATACGCAGACGCATTACAGACTCCACCGAGGAGAAGAAACAGATCGATACAGACACAGTAACAAGCACAAAAGAAGATGTTCCAAATGATTTGTACAGCCTGATACGATGGGTTTTGGTAGGACCCGCAGAAGAGCTACAGACAGAGATGAGGAGCAGAACAGGACAGGAAAATATTTTGTTCGCTGTTTTTTTTTTATTGTGTTTTTGTCTTAAATATATTTCATATTGGGTATCAAATTGTTTGTTTTGGTTGCATCTGCTTTTATTTTACTAAAAAATGGTGACTTTATAGTTCATTCCGAGTAAAATGACTTACATCCAAACATCGACTGATATAACAACTTCCTGTTAAAAATGACGTCATCAGCATTTACAAATTCATTTTTAATATTTGGTAAATACGTTTTTTTTCTGTTTGTGTTGCTTTCTGTGGATTAAATGTGATACATCTTGGTATCAAATTGCTTGTTTTGATGAATCTGATTAATTTTTAAAAAAAGTAAAAAAGTAAATATGTTTGGCGTTTTGCTTACATGCCGCTTGAAACAACATATTCAAAATATGTCGAAACACCCCTTAGACAAATAGGTTATAAACGATATAATATGTAACAAACATTTATGGTTGTGCTTGACCATTCACCCCTTTAATCCATGTTGCAAAATAGCTTGTATCAACCGAAGTTCAGAATGAAATGCCTATACTACCAGCAAGAAATGTACATATTGATAAGATCTTTTGACAAAATAACTATAAATATGAGCATATATAGTTTGCTTAAACAAACAACATAAACAATTACAAAGATCGACGATAGAGAAATGTTAAAGACGGCTGGAACAAGTTTGACTATGGTTATATTTGAGAGGAGAATATCTTTTATAGCGTGATTCAATAAAAGTAATGTTTGTAAATTTTTTAAAGTTATCAAGAAATGGCTTACCTATATAATCAAACAAAATAAATGTTAAAGATACATATTTAGCAGACATCATATATTCATTTTATGCTACACACACCTTATGTTATAGAACACATTCTATGAAACTAAAGTACGATATCGACAGACGTACGATAGTTTGAGTTTGCCAGTGGCAGAACCGAACGCATTAAATAAAGGACAACACTATAACACAAACGACAGTTGACAATGTGAAGTTAAAGATAAAATCTGGTCACATAGTTTTTTTTTTACACATGGGATCGAGATTCAATTTTGGACTAGTTGTTTTTTAGATACATATTCTGACCAAGTTTCATCAAGACTGAACCTAAAGTGTGGTATCTGCAATGGTCACAAACTGTTGACGATACACGAAGCTTTACGACGGAAGTCGAACATAAACTGATCACAATAGCTCACGTTCAGAACTTCGACTAAATCGTGTTCAGATAAGCTAAAATTAGAACACACTTTTTCAAAATGGCTATCAGCCGGGATGTCACGCAATACATGTATGGGATATTGTGTTTCTCACTCAAAGCAAATTATGACATGGTCATACTCTTTATTAACAGGTTTAAAAAAAATTACTCACTGTATTGGAAAAGCTATAAATGTGTATCAAACATTTTGCAAGCTCTAGATTGTATTTTCATGAAGAAATTAGTATTTACGCAATCTCTTTGCAATAATTTTATATTTGCTAAATTTGTATCCAAACAGAAAGTGTTCTTTGTAAACACCTGACTCATCTTTATAAGCAGATATCCGCATCGTCATTTTATTCAAATAATCCACTAACTCGTATTCAAAAAAATCGAAGGGTATTTGATGCAGATGACTTTAAATCTTACAAAACGTCTCATTGACGGTTTTATTTTATCACATGCTATACCTTGTTTTCAATGTAATACAGACATTACGTATTTGTTTATATTGCACATGGGTAATACAACATTTGTAAGCGTTTTCATTGGCTACATAATCAATAACTAACCAATCACATGGCTTAATTTTGGTGAAATGACGTCGTCAACATGAACTGACGTCACGATAGTAAACAACTTTAGATCTATCAGCATTTGTTTGGTCAATTAAGATGTATTTTATTTAGTTTAAAAGCATGTAATACAAAAGATCTGACACTCGTTGTCATATCATACCATATTTTATTAAACTCGTCCGCCAAAGGCTCGCTTACTAACAAAATCCCTGAACTCGTTTAATAAAATATGGTATGATATGACAACTCATGTCAGATCCTATATGTATATTTTCAAATCCAAACTAACCTTTGTAGTGTACATGTGCGTAGTTTTGATAAGCTTACCAAAAATCGCCACAATAAAGTTCATATCAACAACATAAATCATCTTGATCATATATTATATGTTAGTATTTTGGTTCATGTCTTATATGAATTAAGATACTCTGTGTTAAAGAAAAATAAATTACTACTTAGTTTCCCGTTAGGAGAATAAAACGGACAACAGCCATTATTCAGTTTAAGTTAGAAACCAACTGAGTAAGTGCCGTTCTACATGATTATTTAATAATGACTTATTGCTATGACTATTAACTTGTATTTTAGGTTAAAGGTTGCTTTCGGGTGAATATGAAAACTAAATTGGCATCCGCTGATTACGCATCCGCTCTACGTTTACTTAACTGAATCTGCCAACAAAGACTGATTAACAACTGTTGCTACGCTGGAAACACATTTATTTTGATCAGGTTGTCGAGGAAAAATGTGCACGGATATAATTTATCACTGCGTTTGTGCAAAGTAACAGGTTTATAAAACATAACTAGTGCTGCCTACAGCTGAGTTATACATGTAAGCAACGCACAACGCACTCAAAGTATGCATTTGAGAACCGTTTAAGGAGATACATACTGTGTAGTGTTTTTCATATTATTATATCACTGTGAATGAACAAAAACTGTCACGTGACACCAAAAGTCAACGTCAGAAGGCGTTTTACGAGGGATAATAGCCGCACCAGGTAGATTTTTTATCAATATCTTTGCTGATCGTCCTCTGGCTTTCATACGACCTNAGTGATGAGGCAGAGAAGCACACACCGACGTTGACACGACAATGGCTAAAGGACAAGGTGCTCTCAGAATTGCCAAGTGTAACGTCTGTGAGACAGAAAAACAGACAGAAGCCTACTAGTATGCAATTCATGCATTTTTTATTTCAGGACGACCTGGACATCTGGCCTTCCAGAAGCATTTTATTGAGCAACGTAGAAGGACATTCTACTATCTTGGGCAGTAAGTAGCACTGTATGTCTTACAGGATGGTCCCGGTCTGCCGATTTTCTCTGATATTATATCGTGACCAACAACATCCTGGACCGTGACCGTAGTGTGGTGAGCGAGGGAGATCTGNGTAACAAGCACAAAAGAAGATGTTCCAAATGATTTGTACAGCCTGATACGATAGATTTTGGTAGGACCCACAGAAGAGCTACAGACAGAGATGAGGAGCAGGACAGTCGACCGATCAGCACTGACCATTAGTCAGAACATAATGTATGCTTTCAAGACCAGAAGGCAGGTACAACACAAACCCAAGCATGCACTGGCCACATTTCGGACACATTTTGTACGAGAAAATCCACAGGTTCTAGGGTTGGCACTTAGTGTTCACCATGACACAAGAAACAAGAAGTTGGTGCACCTCCTCCACGCACATGACTATTGTGTACCTTATAGCCGTGCCCTGCTCCTGGAAACATCAATTGCCAATGCTGTTGTAGAAAATACAAGAGAGTTCAATGGCCTGTATGTACCACCGTTCCTCAAGAAAGGGTCGTTTGTGTTCTTTGCTATTGACAACACTGACTTTGCAGAGGACACAGCTGATGGGAAAGGAACCACACATGGGACAATCACAGCTGTGTATCAAAAGGCAAATGCTACTGGAGAAACCATCGCACCCAGCCTGGAACCTCGTGAGGCAAAGAACCTATCGGTTCTTCCGTATCATGTTCCCATCAAGCCATGCAGCAAACCAAAGCCTGGGCCAGACAGGAGAGCGAACAAGTTTGTGGTCGACAACACAGGTGTTCCTGCATCATATGAACTGACCACCCTAGGTTGGGTCATAGCTTCTGCTCTTTCTAGAGCAAAGGAGAATGGAGAACGGAGCCAATTCCAAGGTTGGGCAGGCTTTAAATCGCTAGTGTCGGTTGGCCAATCTCTAACCCAAGTTGGTGCACTACCACTGCTGCCAAAAGTTGCACACAAGTGGTCTACGATGCTGACTGTGATCCTGCAAGCGTCAGAATTGAAAACGCTGGTCGTTGGTGAAGAATTCCCAACAGTGATTACATTCGACATGGCCTTGTACGNGCTGACTGTGATCCTGCAAGCGTCAGAATTGAAGACGCTGGTCGTTGGTGAAGAATTCCCAACAGTGATTACATCGACATGGCCTTGTACGAGAAGGCAGTGCAGTTGCTGGATGCAAGACTTGATCTGAAAGGAGGAGTTGTCGTCAGACTGGGTGAGTTACATACTGTGATGGCTGCGCTGAGAGCTCTAGGAACCTCAATAGAAAACTCAGGGATAGACGATGCATGGATTGAGGCTGATGTATACAGCTCTGCCACAACCAGACAGATCCTCAAGTGCGCCCACTACAAGAGAACCCTTCGGGCACACATCCATACTTACATGGCTCTATATGAACTTGTCCTGGAACAATTTTTCACAGAGAAGCCCAACCTTAAATCCATTTGCTTGAAACCAGCAGATCAGGTCCACAAAGCTTGTGCGAAAACAGCAGTTGTTAGAAGCACAAATCCATCTTGTACTTTGTCGAGGCATCCAGGAATTCAGATCTCGTTCTCCACCTTCANACAAACGCGATGTTCAAGTCCTTGATGAACTACATCCATCGAGTTTAAACCATCTTGTACTTTGTCGAGGCATCAAGGAATTCAGATCTCGTTCTCCACCTTCAAGCAGGGGAGGCACTAAGCAAGCTGTTCTTCGCCTTGGATCGAACAAAATACAAGCGTCTCTGGCCACGGTACATCGCAGACATGCATGAGTTGAAGACAAGTCATCCACAAACCTGGCGTGAACTTCAAGACGGAAACATATCTGTCACCAAGAGTGTCATCCCATTTGTCTCTATTGGAGCAGATCACGCATGTAAACAACTCAACAGGATGATGAAGATCCACTCTGGGTTAATTGGCATTTCCAATAATGCAAATGCTCGTCAGCGGTTCTTCTTGGCCACACCAGAGATGGCACGTCTTTCAGGAGAATTCAAAGAGCAAATCGATGTTGCTGCCGACAAGCCACAAGAGCATCATCATTTACAACCAAGTGCCGTCAGGAAAGAGCATGAAAATGTTGACCGGATAAAGGCTGCCATACTTAGTCATGGCAATCCTTTCGCTGCTGAGGGTGACCAGCTCTACAACTTCATCACACATGCATATGTTCCACAAGAGTATGTCCCACAGATTCTGAATATCGATGATACCGGCCAGAAGCTCTATAAGGATTACGTTGCAGAACGCATTAATGGAGATGTCAGTTTGTGGGCACCAGTCAAGAAGCAGAAAATCAAAATGTACATGTCAGGAAACCTAAAGCAAACAGTCAAGATCCGTGACCAGTCAGTCGATCTGAAAGAAACGTGACCTGTACGGTCGGTTGATGGTACTAGCCACATCAAACCGTGACATCGATCAGAAGAATGCGGTTGGGAACTATGAGTTCACTCTTACCCCCAGAGCACTGTTTGCACCTGATGGCTCGATCCTTCCATGCAATGATAAGTCAAAGCTGATCCATAGCCTCGAGAACTTAAGCAAAACGAATGAAAATCCTACTGATGCTCAAGCAGCAGAAACAACAGAACAGACTGATGATATTGTCGATGCAGTAACTCCATTTCAAGGACCATCTACGAGTCGGAGAATCGCTATTGTTGATGGAATGGTGCTAGTCCAGAAGATGACAACGAAACCAGCGACAATCATCACAGTCAAAGATCATGGCCAGCATTTTAATGACCGCCTCATGACCTTGACAGCAGGATCCGATGAGATTATCCTGGTCTTCGACACGTACAAGTCAGACTCCTTAAAACAGAAAACCAGAGAAAAACGACGACAAGGCAAAGACCCTGTTCAATACCAGATTGCGGATGACACAAGCATCAAACATATACCAATGGGTCGCTTCCTATCNGCGACAATCATCACAGTCAAAGATCTCGGCCAGCATTTCAATGACCGCCTCATGACCTTGACAGCAGGATCCGATGAGATTATCCTGGTTTTCGACTCGTACAAGTCAGACTCCTTAAAACAGAAAACCAGAAAAAACGACGACAAGGCAAAGACCCTGTTCAATACCAGATTGCGGATGACACAAGCATCAAACATATACAAATGGATCGCTTCCTATCTCATAAAAAGACGAAAGCTGATCTAACAGTGTACCTTGCCTAGGCAACACTCAAGTACAATGCAAACTCTCCAAAGTTAGTCATCACGTCAGCAGCAGGCCACACTCGAAGCAATCGGAGCATACAGTTTGACTCAAACAACCATGAGGAAGCTGACACACTGATGATCAGCTTAGNCTCCAAAGTTAGTCATCACGTCAGCAGCAGGCCACACTTGAAGCAATCGGAGCATGCAGTTTGACTCAAACAACCACGAGGAAGCTGACACACTGATGATCAGCTTAGCAGCGGCAGCATCACAACGTTGTCCTGAAGAACAGTTAGTCTTCTTCACCCCGGATACAGACGTCCTGGTTCTAGCTATTGCAGCCTATGACAAGCTCTGCAAAAACACATGGATGACGATGGTATCAGGAACCATGGAGGTAGGGCCAATCTGGAGAGCGCTAGGAAGAGAAAAGGCAGCAGCATTACCGATATTCCACGCGTTTACTGGAGCAGACAATATTGGTCGATTCTCAGGAGTGGGTAAAACGAGGTGGTTTCAACACTACATCAAGGCTGAAAGGGACGTAGTCAGTGCACTGATGAAACTACCGGAAGATGGTGACCTAACGCATGAGGTATTAGAAACATTGGCCAGCTTTGTATGCTTAGCGTATTGCCCAAAAGGTATTCAGATNATTCTGATGTTTAGCTAAGAGCCAGAAGAGGAGCCGGTGTAAGACTCCAATGCAATGTTAATTAAGAGTTGACTGTTTTGTCCTTTGGGAGCATATTTTCTTGACACAAAATTTAACTGGGATTCATCTTATTAAAAGTGAAACGTTTGGGGTCCATCTTAAAATTAAACTTATTTGGACTCCATCTAAAAATGAAGTTATTTTATCATTACTTTAAAGTAATACTAAGACTTCAGCTGTTGAATTAAATCTAATTTAAACTAATCATAAAAGTAAAACTTGTGTAGACAATATCTTATTTCAATGATTTCTTGCGTAGTTTAGCACTTTAAAGTCAAGCAAATGTGCTCAAATGAGGTATTGACATAAAAAATGAGTTGCTTTGACCTGTTAACCTCCCAGTTTTACAGTTTTCATGTGTAACACAAGTTCAAAATTACCTTGCCAAATGATGTTAACTGCACTTGAAAGTAAACCCTTGCTTGGCAAATGCTGTGTGTTCGAACAAAACCTTGCATTACAAACATGTTCACAATTTAAATTGTTAAGAAAAAGTATGTTTAAAATGTACTATTGTAAAGATGGACAATATGATGTAATTCATTTAATGTGATTATCTTTTCTATCTCTTACATTGTTATGTTCTTATTATTCAGACACAGTTCAGATGGATTTGAATTTCATGATTTTATTTCTTTTGTTTCAATTTTTTTTATAAGATGCTTGTTTTTCTGAGTGTTCTTCGCGTTGAATAGCTAATAAATTTAAGCTTTGCAGTAGCAGTGTTTTTCTGTTGCCAGTTAACTGTACTAAACTTGATTGCATGTGCCATATAGTTGTTTGTCTTTCTAAGAATTTGACATTTATTTATATGTTTATCTTCATAACAAACATAGCCTCTTTTGTCTACAGTTATAATTGTATATCATATACAGTAGACTCTGCCAATTCTTTGTTATTTTTTTTTTAATAAATCGGACTCTCTCAAAACCGGAAACTGGACCGGATATCTCCTTGAATTTCGTCATTTTCAACGTAAAATACTGAGTACACTGGACGGTCCAAATTCTCAAGATGCCGAGGCGTGAAAATAACAATACCTAGTCAGCACGGCGCGCGCGGTGTCACACATTCCGCTCACGCAATTATCGATAATCGGATTAAACATACCATAAAGGTGTGAAGTCGTTACCGCGCTATTGAAGTCCGATTAAATAATGTAAAACAAACTT
>VMBQ01001709.1:0-163292 GCA_007657795.1 Dreissena rostriformis
CCCCACCTCAATTTTGGGTACTTGGCTGAAGGACTAATCAGGGAGATAGAGAAAAATCAGATGTCCCTTGTCGCTAGTTTATTATTTTGTTTCACATCCTTTCAAAATGTGCTGTCGATTGTTTAATTAACACAATCCTGCAGTATAGTTTATATTTATAATCGATTACTCTTAATGTGAGCACTTGTATTTAGTCATTTGCTATATCAAATATTTGTTATTCAGCTGCACTTAATTTCGTAGAATATAAATCATCACGCACGCTCTTTTCATGAATAAGTAAAACGTATTAGAGCTATGTGTTGCAATTAAATTTATAAACCTAAATTTTAAATCATTTTCCATCAACACTTGAGTATATGTTGTGTTTATACAAGGTTAACGTATCATTCATGTTTAAATAAACAGCCTGTACAAGTAAGTGGTATAAAATCCCCTATGCGAGTATATTTCTCTTGTATCCTCTTATAGCATATGGAAGATATAACACAGCAGTACTATACGTCCTGTTTAGAGATTTATATTTATCATTATAACACTCCACATGAGTTCTTTGTTTTTAATGCATAATATGACGATGAGATATAAAACTGTTGATTGAGAGGCAATATAGGGACGAGAAAAATACAGACTAGCGAATATGTGGTATGCAAAAGATGAAGCATATTATCTTCATAAGTTACCATGTTCAAGGCGTTGACAATAATTCGAATTCTCGATAATAAAAACAACAACAACAATTTTCTGATATCAAAACATGATTTGTTTTATAACAACAATTCGATTTTCGATTTTCTGATATCAACAATTATATTTCTGGATATCAATAATTGATTTGTTTATGTCAGAAAATGCATTTATTGATATTGATATAAATAATTATTCTTTGATATTACAAAATTAATATCCATACCAATCATTCGTATTGCTGATAAATAAAATGTCTCAAAACTAGTACATCTGCGCTCTATTAAATCTTTGTTACCGGATTGAAGCGGTCCATGCACAGCATTGGGAGTTTAACCGTTTGAATGACGCAGAGGCCCTCACACTCACCAATTCTAACCAATACGGATAAAACCGGAAACCTTTGCGCGTTTCCAGCTAATACGCGAAACGGCACCGGATCATATCAGAAAATATAGACTGCTAAGTGTGTTCTTTTTTTCTCAATATTCTCTACTTTAATTAAACATTGTTTACCAACAAAATATTCAACGGAACAACTAAGGCATTCTTTTAGTAAATTTTATACTCGTGCTCAGTTAAATAAAACGTCAGTTTGCAGTGGAAACCAATATTGCCAACAGTTAATGCACAAAACCTGTGGAAACGGAAGTAAAGTGCAAATATTAGTCCATATAAACAATGAACTTCAAACTACTGAGCTAGTTTCCTGATTAAAAAGGCAACATCATTCTTGTGAAGTAATTGCCGTTATGAGGGACGGTTTAATTTGTTGAAAAACAAGTATTTTATATGTCGATTGCTGGTACAGGATAATGCATGAAGTAAGCACCGGATAATAGCCAAGACTCATGAACTTAAGTATAGCACGTTTAAAGAATATATTAGAATCTCCTGATATGGTAAACATTTAAAGAATTACTTGATTTTTGATGTGAAATGCATGGGTCTTCTATTTCTCGTCCCTCAGCCATGACCACTCTGTCTTAACGCATGGAAAATGTCTTGACCCTACCCTGAAAAAAGGTTATTAAAACTAAGCATTAAAGGTTACACATTGTATTGGTTCTTAAAAAATCTGATGTAGAACGCGAGCTATTGTAGAACGACCGATCTATCAATAATATGTGAAAAGTTGTTAGGCCAGTTCAGCAGTGTTAAATGTAAAATATAATTTGTGACGTATTGTTTATCGTTTTTTTTATTAACCATTTTTGCTTAATTTGGTGTGATTATAATTAGGCCGTGCTTTGTGAAAAGGTGGTTTAATGACAAAAATATCGATTTTTATCTTTTTTACATATTATTTCAGTTCATTAATATCTAGTTCAGGATCTGAAAACAGTTTGTCAGTATCTTGTATACTTTTTTTTATATATGCCATTGTTTGTAAACACACTGTTATTTGTCAACGTCATTTAGTTTCTGTGTATTGACTATGCCAATGTCACATCAATAATAAGACATTATTACATCATTTGACGATTTGCGCTCTAATGTGTAAAATTAATAATCAACAATGATATTTTTTTTTTTTTTTTTTTTTTTTTTTTTTTTTTTTTTTTTTTTTTTTTNATTAATTATTTCAAGCTTCAAATAAACACAGTTATGGTACATAGAAACATGAACACTAAACACGTTCCGGTGCAGGGCATGTGATGTCTTGAAAGGACCGACGCACACATGTACGAACTACTTTGAACACGTATAATTGTCTCTTCAACGAAATTCCGCCGATAAGCATTACATGCTCATCACTAAATTCGTACACAGCGTCACTAAGTATTCTGAGCTGTATCTCGTCCCCACCTCGGCCTCGCCTCAGCGTAACGACGTAGGGGTGTGGATGACTAAATCTAAAGTACTGTTACTGCCTGCAATTATAATGAAAATGTCATTGTATATGTTTTGAAAAGCTGTAAACTTATGTGCATATTGTTAACTACATTATTCAACCCAGTAATTTTGCAGTCCGGTCAAGCTCGATCGAACGCATGCACTCACAAATTCTAGACCATTGTTACTGCTATATCGAATTTTCCATTAGAGGGCTTGACACAATTATTTTATGTTTCTTTATGTTTCTCTTAGTAGGCATTACTTCTTTTTGGAGAGAGAATTTAACATAGAAGTGCGAATATACGTCGATACCATGCGAATCAACAACTCATATCAATTTGAGCACCAACTTCAATTTCTATATTCAACGCTTCACAAACGATTTTATAAAACGTGCTGAAAAGCACGTAATCATCTGAATATGTATCAATTGATTTCGTGTATTTCCCAGTGTCGTGTTTCCGGAATTTATCCGGTGCCAGTATGTTATCTATAAATCAATATGCGACCCCTTTAAAACGCAAATGCTCACGTTTTTTTATGTTGCCTGTAATTTCCCACGATTTTATTATAAATCTGAATGATTCTTATAACATTGTAGATAAGTACTAGTTTATGGGTTTTTTTCTCTCCAGTAACAAAAAAAGCAAGTCTTTTAAACTATTTAATGACTATGAGATATGTATGGTTCATTTGTTTTCGTTCGTTTTGATAAAATATTGTATTTTCATATCAAATTTTGAAGTAAACCATACGCTGAAATACAATAATGTTCCGTGAGAAACAGTATTTGGCATACTTACGCGGTTTTGTTGCCATTATTATTTCCAATACTAGGCACATCCTACATTTCGCCTCATTTATTTTCTGGTTAGATTCGGTGCCGTTTCGCGTATTAGCTTGAAATATACACATGTTTACGGTATTACCCGTATTGGTTAGGCACAGTGACACTTAGCCCATAATTATTCACTGACAAACACGTGTCAATAAAATAAACACTTAAATTACTCAATGGTTTAATATGCACCAGAGCAACCGGTCATTAATGTGCGTTCCCGCTATTTCTGTTTTGTTATTTAAACATGCCTAGGATGAATTTCATTTTAAATTATCGATAAGTATTTCCCACGAGCAGATAATGTACAATATCCATTATCTTAGGTGACACAATCGTCGAACTTCAAGTTTTAAGGTCCTTTAAGGTTTTCTTTTCCGTTAAGTGGGTCTGTAACCTGCAGTGCTTTCATATAATTTGGATTATAATTACCCATGACCAGAACATGTTTCCGTACAACTCTATACTCTTCTGTGAAAGTTAAACGTATCTTTAACGTCTCAATGTCTGTGAGGGTTTTAATATTTTTGAGCATTGTTGTTCCTTATTATTCCCTATAACCAGACGATGTGTCGAATACAACTACCACGATCCTTGGTTATAAATCAAGTTAACAATTTAAGGTCAAAGGAATCATTGATTATGATCTGTCACTTTTAAATACCTATAAGGAAGTTTAAATTACTTAAGTTTATTATTTCCCATAACTAAATGATGTGTAACTCCTCAGTTTAAGGTAAAGCTCATTTTTCAAGATTTTAGCTCATTTTATTTAATTTTCTATCTGTAACTTTTAATTGCTTCGAGGATGTGTCATGGTCAATCCCTACACTTCTGGATATTTCAAGGTCAAAGGTCGTGACTTTTTTTGTCTGATTATTAACTTTTAAATAATAACAATGAAATGCCAGTTGTACTTACTTAAATGTTTCGACTATTTAGTTGAAACTATAACTTAAAAACATGACCTTATTTTAATAATTATCTCATATAATCGCATATTGTTCCTTTAAAAACTTAGATTACATGCATTCATTTTAATCCCGCGATCAATATAGAATATAAATAATATGTAACAATTACTACATCCTTCGAATGTCACGTGATATCAGTCTGTCTCCATGGTTACCAAAGGATTCCTCGCTCTCGGATGGCCGTTCCACTTGGCGTGTCCGGTCTCCCAGTGGGTGAGCACGGCAATGCACTGAGAGCGGATAGGGAACCCCGAAACCTCTAAAGCTAGCGAGCTTTCACCGTACGGGATCTTAAAATTCTGAAAACAAAATCATAATATCGAGATTAAAAAAAAAAATACCCGCGTATTTATCAACTATTCATCGTAATTTCTTCCTTGTAGCGCAACAGTATCCAGGAGGTCGTTTTATCAACAGATCTTAAAGGATCTTACATAAGATTCGAAAGATTCGGTCATATTATTTTGGTAAGTGTTATGGACCGTTTTATCAAAGAAATGGCGGCTAAAATGGCGTAAGTTTTTTTGCTTAATTCTTCAAATGGGTTACACTAAGAGTAGCGTTCGTAAATGTGGCGGTCATATGTATTTTGGACGTGGTTTGACCAAAGGAAAGGAGGCTTTTTCGTGAAAGTAATGCTTGTTTTGGTTTTGTGATCTCCTAGTCGAGCAAATATGGAAAGGTTATCGACTTGATTGACAAAGTATTGAGCGGCGTGTCGTGTTGCTGAGAGATAATCTGCAAAAAGCAACCAGGAAATCAAATTCCATACCCGTCCTGCCGCAGTTTGGATTTCACACCCATATACTCGTTTTGTTCTAAATACATCGAATACAATTGAAATAACCTATGCTTAATAACATCACATAAAATCGTTATATCAAGCCCTGGGTCTCTAAGCGCCATCACTAACCTTACCAACATGTTTTCATGTACATGTATATTAATATTTGCGGTTGTGTATAAACACGGTGGGCCATTACGAGGGACGTGCACTTAAGTCACACTTAGCGGGATATCGAATACCTTCGGTTGGGCGTTCTCCTTCACAGACTGACCCATTTCGTAGTTGCATGCCCTTGCATAGACCACCTTGAACGCGGGCGTCTGCTCGGTAGCCGGATCGGTCAGGGTGATTCGCATCGACGTGATGATCTTCTCCTTGTCAAACATGATCTTCCGGTGCTCTGGTCTGGGTAACTATGTAGAGCGTGGTGTGATAAAGCCCTTGCACTGGTCGGGAGCTTCCGCCACCAGAATAAAATATCAAATTTAGTGAATGCAAGTGCTCGTGGACATGCACAATGAACAGACGATACTGTCTCATCGACGTACATCAAATATTTTTGGTTCCGTGAAGGATGTTTATCGCGAATATTTTAAAAACGCGTGATTATTGTTAGCGGCTGGGTCAAGATGGCTTAATAAATAATAAGTAAGTAGTTGTTTTGTGTGTTGTTTGTATTGTTCTACGTCATACATTCCAATAAATTATCTTACAATTAAGTGTGTGTTCGCGTTCCGACTCTGCAGTACTATGCCATATACGTTGTACTTTGCCTTACAAAAGCGTGTTTATTTCCAAAATGTATTCATCTTTGATCATACTGAAAATAAGCTTATTTTACCCGCAATTACTGTGGAAATAAAACAGCTCTGAAAATAATACAACGATTGTATTACTTTCAGCAAAGTAATGCTGCACATTAATAAGCATATGTTCATTGTTGCGAAACGACTTCACAACTCTGTTAATTGGAAAATATTCTTGTTCAGGGAACGCCATATAATATCTACTGCTCACAAGAGCAAATGTACTTACAGCAGCCGAGCAGTTCAAACCTCATGGCAGTGTCCTCTCCGAAACGTTGTGTCGGAACGATGCGCACACATCTAGCGTTGAACACGTGATCGAACATCACCGTCGTCGTCGTATTATAGAACGCATTTCCGTAATATTCCTTTGGATACATTGACGAACTTCATATTGAAAACCATTCATGACATGTTTCGATTTCGGACAGACACGTGAGTTATATGTGTATAAGATATATACCCCCACCCCATCGATATTTGCCTCAAATATCGCTGCCTGTTATATAGAGAATGTTATGTGAGTTTTGGATAAAGATCAAGTTTATCATGCTAGGCTAAGAACCTTGGTAGCGCGAGGCTTGCCGATTTCTTACGCAAGCAACAAAATTACAAATATGTTTTAGTTCAGTAACTTTTAATATGATGACGATAAATACTTATAGTTTTACAGCTAAATATATACGTCTGTCATGAAAAGTTAAAAATAAAAATATGTTTAAATGACTTTTTGTTTTCCTACTTAGTTGTTAGGATTCAAATTTAAAGTGGACGCTAAACATAGAATCAAAGTTCTATGGCATTACATTACATAGCATTCGATTTGCCTTACAATTTAGCGCGAGCTTGACAAAGTTACATTCATTTTCCGGCCATTTATTTTCTCTTAAAAAGTATCGTCACCTGTGCACCGCCATGTCTGTCAGTGACATTGGTGAAGGTGACGCAGTCGGCGCTGTACGCCACCCGGAAGTGTGTTACCCGGGACGCCGACTGTGGGCTGTCCTGTGTAACAATGCCGGATATAAAAACCGTCTCGTGTAAGTCTACCTGAAACAGAGAGGTTAAGAACAACAATGTCTAAATAAAGAATTACATTTACGACTATGCTTTGTGTCCGTTCAGACATCTGATATCAGGAATAAATCACCAGGCATGATTGTAATAATGTACATTAAGGGCTTGTAATACCATATGTACGTTACAATAGAATGTGCAAGTACTGGTTTAAGGACATATTATAAGATGTCACTCACTTGAATGTACAAACGAGACAGGAAGGAGATACTAGGTGTCTCCGTCTTGGCATTAGTGTCCTCTGAGATGGTGAAGCCAACAGAATGTTGATGGAGTCCCGTTTTTTTTTCCCAGAGGCTCGCTGCACGTCACTTCCGAATCGGAGGCACCTAGCCTTCTTTGTATGCTCTCGTCCTCGGATACCTGCGACGAACAACAAATAGATGTCTGCATGGAGTTAAAATAACATCGCTGAACAACAAGCGTCACATTTACGTAAATATACACATGCCTTCAAATGTATATGTCCTCCCGACCTTTCCTAAATGCGAAATTGACTTGTGTTTAACGTTAAAACCAACAAAACATTACGTATATAATATGCACATGAAAATAACGAATATATCATTAATTGGACAATGATAACATATAAATTTACAGTGATTGATTTCTTGTTAATGAATGCTCCACTGCTAAATCTCTCCCTCGCCTAAATATTAACATCTTTCAAAATATATGAAAAAGCGCTTCAAATGTTTTTTTATTGCTGCCAACAATTTTGACCCGATCTATTTGGTTAGTAATGGCACCGCCAATGCGAGTGTAGTATGCAAAAATGAAGACATATTCACCTTCTTTTTCTGAGCTGCGGTAGCTGTAGCAAATAAGTTGGAAATTATCCCGCTCAGGTCACACGTTAGGCCGGGCTTAACAATGTAATTAAATCCCTAATGTAGGCCGGGCTTAACAATGTAATTAAATCCCTAATGTGCCTATAATAGGTGCGATGAGAAACACATTAACGCATCATAATATGTTGACGGTCGCTGTTCCGTGTATTAAGTGATATTATATGGCGCCGCAATGGAGTGCGGTAGTCTGTATGGAATGATTATTGGGTTCGTCATTCAGATATATATATTTTTTTTAGTATTTTTAATGTCAAAATAACACTTAATGTTTAAATGCATAATAGTAATAAATGTTATGCGCGTGTGATTTGTGATTATTTATTTGGTAGAATATAAACTTGTATTAAACGTGTTTCTCTCGATTATGCTGGTTCCAGTCTTAACAGTAACATAGGTAAAGAAATGCACATACTAAAGCATCGCGACACATTTATTTACAAGATTGAATATAAAGAACATAACGGTCCGACTAAAAACAACGTTACTATACATTAATGGATTTTCACAAGACTCCCGCGATTTTACGCAATTTTAGGTCTTTAATATCACTAAAAAAATGCAAACACAATCGGTTACTCTTCAATTCATTATAGGACGAACGTATTTCAGGGAAATCGAATATAGCGACGAAAATCCAGCAAAAATGGTTCATCTTGGTAAGATAAATTACGAGTTTTCAAACGTGCATTGACTGCCGCAAGTCTGGGAATGTGGTGCGGAATAATTTTCACTGCCTGAGAAAATGCCGAAACATTGAATTAGGTCGATAATTGCGCATTATGTTCTTTGTTTGATTTATATATACATAATTTTGGAACCAGGAAACAATGAAAATTCGACATTAATGTCCAATCTACGTTCAGCTTACCCTAAAAGGAGTTGTGTTAATACCAACCCTAAACAACAAATCGACACTGAATATGTTATACTTAGTAATTACCTTATCATGAAGTACGTAACACCCTCTGAAATCCACACAGATGAGCAAAATGTGTAAGCCGATTATATATGGAACCCAAGTCATCATTTTTAAATGAGACGAAGTACTGCAGTCCGCAGAGATTCAGTGTCTCAATGACGAATGCAGCATCAGCGAGAGCGTTATATAGCACATGTTTTGGATCAAGCCACGCTACGTTGAATAATCGCGATTATTGCACTGAAGTTGAATAATATATATATGTCTTATTTTATGGGCTTACCTTTTCATTCTTTTAAGTTGTTGTAAATGGTAACATACTTTATACTACTTTTTCATACAAAACATTGTAACGTAGCTGTATGTTGCTGGTATTTAGAAATTAATTTTAGAGATTATTAATAGATGTTTAAGTATTATAAAGAATGTAATTGTATACGCAAAACATTAAAAAAAACACCAAAAGGCATATTTTAAAGTACAGTGCATATACGTTTTACTAACTATTTGGCGTGTAGGTCGAAAATTGCCTTAAGGCAGTGCAAAACAGATGCCGGTACAGACAGAATATCTAATGAAGTTTAAATAATTGTTTATTGAAGTATAACTTTATTTTCCCAATCCAGTTCAACCATAAAGAACATCAATTGATATGGTCAAATATGCTTAATGAAGCGAAATCTTACAAACCCAAAATCTATTATCTAGACATGGTCATGAAAAACATTGGTCAAGCGTAAATAATTGTGTCTGGCACTTTTCTGCTCTGTCATGGGTAGATGCATGAGCGATCTATCCAATCAACAATAAAATTTGGTCTAGCGGGTTTCTGCGCGTCATTGAATCGTAACATAAGACAGTCGGTCAACCGACACATTTATAATGGCCAATCAGAAAATGTATACAGCCTGTGTGGTCAGTTTTGAATTTTCATTTTTTGCAAAAGACAGTCTGGGTTTGACTATCGAGTAGAGCAGTCACGCTTTCTTGTCGCGGTGACCATATTGGCCCGCCGCGCTGTTAGATTGTATTTCACGAACATTAGCAAGCGTTGTATTTGAAAATATTCAACATACATAAATCGCGATGAAAACAGAACTACTTTCACTATTTCAAATATGTAAAATGTAAAACGAAATTTACATATTTTTTCATACGACATCAAACTAGTATGTATAATAGTGTTTAAATTATGTCATATACCATATGTTTTTGTTGCGAAATAAACGCGTAATGTGTTATGTTATTAGCATGTAACAGTTTCATTCTACATTTTATTTATTGCATTTCCTATAATTTCTAAATTTAAAAGAATAAACTATACAATGAATGGACTTTGTTTTACTCATCGGCTCATGTATTTTCAGTAGTTTTGTGTTTCTTCTGGTTATCGTTTCACCATGGTTTTGTGCGACGAATAAATGTACGTATTATAAACTGTTGTTAATGATCGATGGATATTATTTATGTTTGCAGTATTTCAAATGTATAGCAACCTCGCTTACTCCAAATTTAAATACTTGTCAGAAATATGTATATAGGCGTATTAATGTTGTTATATATAAGTTGCATGTACTAAAATGTGTTCATATGGGCAATTGGCCTTCTGGAAATGTTGTAAATAAATCTAGAATCTTGAATTCTAAAAACTAATCTGGAACGCCACGTAACGCGCATGCATATAGCAACTGTACGGAAATTGAAAATGTAGTATCTTATCTGCGTTGACAATGAACCCACTGATCAGAGTGAAAGAGGACTTCAAAGTTCCGTCTAGTGAACTAGAGCGGGAAAAACAAAAGATAACTATAATAGCCTTTAGTTGAGTTGCTCATATATTTTGATAAAAAGAGATGACACGGTTACATTTGATATACTAATGATGTTTTAAGTTGAGCAGATCTACTTCAAAGCATCAATATAAGCGAGAGATATACATTTGAGTTGTAACTGTCAAACATTTCGAACGGTATCTTCGAAATGCACCAGTACTTGTGCAGCACCATCGCATCGTGGTTGCATATTCATCGAAATTTTGTGGCTCAGTTGGCTTCTATGACAGTCTCTATCCAGCCGTCGAAGTGGTTAACGCGCGTGTAGATCACGGGGTATAGCGAGTGGGCGCATCCAACACCTCTATTGACCACACCCACCGGGCCCAGTGGCCGTCATGGAAGCACGCAAGAGGACCGCCCAAGTCGCCCTATTAAAGAATATGAGGTGAAATATAATGAAATAATTTACTACATGTTTATGAAGTAATAAAATACATTGTTTTTTAGGCTAACACATCTTATTGTACATTTAATTATATTGTAACACATTTAATCGAATTGACATTCATGATACAAATGCAAATGAAATCAGCTAAGATGGGTAATATCAACACATGTTATAGTAAGCACGGAAAACAAGTACATCATGACGTTATGGTACTAAGTTTATTTGCTGATGTACACATCGCTTCACATTCGGGTTGTTCAATACTACCTGACAAGATCCGTTGTTTTCACCGATTGCGCAAATAAGACAGTCCCCGAACTTTTCCGTTTCATTCTCTGGACGCTCGAAGATATCGGCGCAGTCGGAATCGGGCACGATCTGAACACCCGCATGGTGCGGCACTTCCACGCCTATACCCGCTCCTAAAACAACGCCGCTTCCGGTGCAGTATAGTTATAGAAATAAGGAAAGTAGAAATTCGTTTAGGAGATACGTAATTATTCCAATGCTCGTGTCTGTGTCATGGGTAAGGAGAACATTTTTAAATCATAAGAGTAGTATTGACAAACAAAGAGAGTCAGTTTACAAATATGTTGTTTTCAAATAGGAAAAAATACTGAATACAAATTGTAATTCTTCTTTCCGTGGGAAAATAATAAAATAGCTCTAAAATTTAAATGCTGTGTACTATTTTCCATGATTGTTATTAAGTCATTAGAAATAAGAGTCTACCTAATACTAGGTCTTCCCAGCCCGCAGTAACGCAGTGGCTGTAATCGGGCGCAGTGTAATCGGGCTCGATACAGATGGTGTTCACGTACTCGGACATATCAGCAGGCCTGCTCAACTTTAGTAGGGCGATATCATAGAGATAAAGATCCTTCGACGACGCTGTAATAGACACGTGCAAACGTCCTATACGTTAGTAACGACAAGTTGAAGCTGTTTCTATATTGGAGTTGACACGTTCAAACGTTTGATTAATTTAAATTGACACGTGCAGACGTGATAATTTTGAAGCGATGCTGACATTTAAAGCCCAATTACTACTCAAAATCAACGAAAATTTCGTGCAATATTTCGTAAAAAAAAAAAGTAAAAAAAAAAAACAATCAGTGTATCATTTGGCAATTTCCGAAATTTCAACGCCAGATGTGGGCTGGTAACATTGATGTTTGTAGATATAAAATGCAGGTTTTTATTTTTTTGTGACACAATTAATTCCATTTTAATTTTACTGCTCTGATATCTATTCATACGACACATGAACACTTACATGGTACCATTTTAGTGTTCTTGTGTCGTATGAATAGATATATTTGCGGAAACCAAAATGGATTTAATTGTGTCACAAAAAAATAAAAACGCGCATTTTATATCTACAAACATCTATGTTACCAGACCACATCTGGCGTTGAAATTTCGGCATTTGCTGTATGGAACACTGATTTTTAATTCTTTAACTTTATTTTACGAAATATTGCACGAAATTTTCGTTGATTTTGAGTAGTTATGAGGCTTTAAAGCCTAACATACGCCATTACGTTAAAGATAAACAGAATACCATTACCACAGCCACTTACAAGCGTGTGATACAATAATCTTGACATTGACAACTGTGTCATATATTGATGTGGACATTTATGGAGTTGACATTGGTGTGGATACTGTCAACAGTGGTCAAGCATGTGAGACAAAGCTGTGGACACTGACAAGCGTGTGATACATTGGAGTTGTCACTTATTAGCTTATGATACACTAACCTGGATACTTATGACCGTTTGATACATTCGAGTTGACACTGGCGAGAGTGTAAGACATCTGTGTAAATCTCAATAGATCACACGCATGTATAAGTTTCAAGCAAAATATATCGAATGCTATTAAGGGTCTTCTCCTGTATCGCCCACACAGGTAAATGTTAACTGTTATTCATTTGCCTGGACACTGCTAACCATATGATGCATTGAAGGGACACTGACGAGCGTGTGTGACACGGGTGTGGAAACAAACATTTAAAATATTGGATCGGAAAAATAAACGCGTGTGATGAATTGTAGTGGACACTGGCACGCGTATCATGAATTGGAATGATACACATTCAATTGTGCGAAATCTCCTCGAGCGATATAGTTCAACTGACATTTGCAGGTGCAATTGAGTCGATGTGTTTATGCATTTGATAAATTTCATGATGAACATGTGTATGCAAACTTGTGATACACTAAAATGGAAACATGCATGCGCAAAATTGAATGAATCGGGGTTAACATGTATTGGACAGGACATATGTGTGTATGCGACACACTAGTCCAACTTGTTGACGCTCTCAAATATTAAGCTACTTTTGATATGGGTAATATTTGGAGCGTACAACGGGGGAAAGACCAAAACGATGGTGGAAAGTTTTCCTTCTTTGTCTATATTCTTGCGCAAGGATTTTGTGCGCAACATTCAAGCCCCGATATCAGACAGTTAATACCAACGGATTGCAATAATATTTACATATCTGTGTAGATAACTCATTTCTCGATAATGTTCCGTAAGAATTATGTAATGGCACTTCAATTGTGCACGCCTGAGCAATTTAAATCGACACACTATTCACATTTTCCATTCCTATCGCTGTACCCGCTGTGTAGTCTTATCGAGAACGCAGCCTCGATGTAAACCTTTTGGTTTAAAGATGTGAAGAATAAACGGCGGAAAACACAGTCTGTTGTGAGCGCAGAGCGTTATATAGTTAAAAATGAAAAAAGAAAAAAAAAACGTAAAGCGATGTTATAATATTTTTATGGATTAATTGATGATTGTTTTTTTTCTAAAGTGACAATTAAAAATGTCCAAGTTCTGAAATAAATAACATCTTTTATTTGTATACGGTATATAAATAATAGTGATACAGATCGTAGAGTATACCGTCCTTTGTAACGTAGAATGTAAGTACATATAACAACACAGACAGAGGTGTGAAAAAGACATGCATAAAAAGTTGCTGAAACTAAAAAGAGTGAATAGAAACTGCGCCATATCTGTTTTGAACATATGCTTATTAAATCGACAAAGATGAGCATACTAGATCTACTTAGGTAAAAATCGGTGTCAATAGCTCATGTAAAAATAAAATTTACTAGACATAGATTATCGATCAAATTCATTATATCTTGGTATACAGAGGACAACATCATCAAACTAGGTAACTATATCTTGGTGGAACTGTTATTTTTTTTCTCAATGGACAAAGTTTGGTATCAGGACAATCGCTCCAACGGACAATCGCTCCTACGCTAATTTTAACAACGCGGACAGTCGCTCCTACGTTGTTTTGACAGCCCGGACAGACGCTCTTACATTATTTTGACACCACGGCCATTGTTTCCTACAATAAGATGCATCTATCATAAGCCGGCAATTAAATTTACGTAACAGTAAGCCGATTCAAAATGAGCCGATCAATGGGGTTTTAATTAATTAATTAACTAATTAACAAACTAGGTTACAGTTTGTCGACTCTTTTTCTGTAATTTAGAAGCGGATCCGTGGTCAAGTGGTAACACACTGGCTCTACAATCCAGAGATCGCTGGTTCGATCCCCCGCTGCACCTAACCTTCTAACTCGTCTTTCGCATGAGACGTTAAACCGAGGTGCAGTGTACTAGGTGCTTTACACCGGGCACTAAAAGACCCAGGGTCACCTCTGGAACGGGGTGTCTCCTGTATCTTGCACAATCCCCCGTAACCAACTAACACGTCTTTCTGGGGGCGATGGCCATATGGGGGACAATCCCGGTGCACTCGAAAAAAAGAGAGTAATTTAGAAACCTGTGAAAACGAACCGTATATAGCGTATATATACCTTCAAATTCACTTCCAACTTGGAACTTCTAACAAACAAACGCGGTCAGCCTGTGTAGGAGCGATTAACATTGCATGGAAATTATAGTGCGATGAAAATAAGAATTTGATATATGTATAACGTATAACATTGTGTAAATAATTGCATTATATTCTATACAGCACTTATTATTACAATATGTCACTCTTACTTATAAATGCTTGTTATTTTTGGCCAGAGTCCTTTATCTTAAATAAAATGTTGTCATTGTCATCTTTGTCCTTTGAATTGACAGTTAAGTACAGTCAATAACATTTCCAATGCCAGTAATCATAAGGAAGCCTTGGTACCTACTGGGGGGGGGGGGCATAGTGTTTCACAAACACATCTTGTTTTATTTCGTATTTAATGAAGTCGTCTTGGTTGCATACACAAAGAACAACTTGGTTTTGACTTATATAGTATAAGTACGTAATTTCTTAATATCTTACTTAAATTCGACAATGACACACATAGTTTACGTATTATTGTGTGAATCGTCTTTATTTATGTCTTTCCTTATGTATTTTCGTGTGTGTGCGCGTGTGTGTGTGCCTGCGTGCGTGCGTGTGTGTGTGTGGTTGTGTGTGAAAAAGCACGAGCGTATTGAATATATTTACAGAAACAATTTTGTCAGTGTCCGTATTTCAGTTATGTGCCTCAGAAACACGTCGGACTGGTAATTTGTGTACGTTGAAACGCTGCAATTTGTTATCCTTTCAGTTTTATGGAATAACATAAAAATTTAAAAAAAATTGTCACATGTTCCAACTAAAAAAAACGATGGTAAACATGCGCATATTCATTCCGATTTCACTCGCTGATGAATTACTAAGATAACATTAATAGACAAATTACGCGTACACGTTACACCGTTGTGCCTTCTTCTGATTGGTTGATATATAAATCTATTTCATAACATGGCTAGATGTCAGTGATTGTATTGCGATTTCAGCAGAAGTTTAACTGAAGAATTTATCTCTTTTTAACTTCAATTCGACGATATTTAAGGTAAAAATGGACTTCTGAACTAAAACTTTATGAGTTGGTAATGTTTTTTTTTGCAATTTTAAGCATATTGATGAAAATTTAAACTTTCTGGTGTCCACCACGTAACTGGTCCTTCGCCGATAAGACGTTCCAAAAAATTTAGCCCGTATAAAAAGTATCTCTAAATTCTTGGCAACGTCTTATAAATAAGACTAGTCCATGATTGAAGACTCTAAATTTTCTGACAGTATATTTCACATCGATATTTTACCATTTTTCGGCCCTGTTGTCGTTATCTGATGACCCTTCCATCATGGGGTTTTTACAACGGGATTAAGGTCACAAAACCGATGCATACCTTAGGGCAAAGGAACATTTGCATTATTGGGTAAATAAACTTGTAAACCGGTTATACACAATGGTTTCGCCCGGAAGCATTGGAAATGATATCGTAAATGTTAAACACCATAATGGAACAACGGGATAACGTCAATTAGGGCCAATTATGATAATCTGTTAAAACTTTCTTTTGAAAATAAGCGTTATGCCAATTACCGTGAGGAAAGCTAATTAACAGTTCAATTATCTACTGTTCTTATTATCAGAAAAATAACTGTGACAAATACTAAATGCTCCGAAGCGTGATGAATGTAAGTAATGATGTTGTTATTGAATAACACGTTTGTATTGAATCAATAACCCATAATAATATTAACTTAAGCTAACCATTTGCAAATTTTGTAAGAGCAATATGGGGAAAAGGCTCTATGTCACTCAAATGAAAACTGAAGAAAAAAAGCAGCTTTAGTGATGTTTGTTTCATTAATTGTATTTTATGCAGGACCCTGTTTGAACTCTGCGCAAAATCAAATGACTTTTAGAATGTGCATAATGTTTCACCATAGTTATCTAATGAAAAATGCCCCGCCTGCTGGTCTACATGTTTTTCAAAGGACCGGCAACATTTTTCAAACCACCCAAAGATCATTTAAAAGTGTTGTGAGCAAGTTTTATGGACAAATATATGAAAAGATTTATAAACATATGTTCTCTCGATGCTACTATATAACCACTCGTATGAACGACTGGCTGAATGTGAATTTGAGATAAGCGTCTGAATCAGTATATGTGGTTGATGCGTTTGATTATGCGCGTAATCTGCTTATTATGAAAGACGATAAACTGTTGTCGACATTAAAAAAAAACTGCCTGACTTATGCGTATTCGATGTTCAATATAAATGTGCCTCGCTCTGTGAAAAGGGGGTTTGATGCATGTTCGTAAATTATCGTTCCATATTAGCCTGTGCAGTCCGCATTGGCTAATCAGGGACGACACTTTCCGCTTCTACGGTATTTTCGCGGAACATGTTGTCCATGATAAGCCTGTGCGGACTACACAGGCTAATCGTGGACGACACTATTCGCATATGCATTAAACCCCATTTTCACAGAGCGCACCACACATATTAATCTAAAGAGCAATGATGGCCATGAAGGCTCAACTGTGCAAATCCAAAGAAACATCATTCTTGCGACATACTTAACAATGTATAAAGATTCATGATGGTTTTTATTAAAAAAAGGAAACATTAGATTCGGACGAACTAAAGTTGTCATTTGCAACTTATCAAACTGTTTTTGTATGCTGACTCATATATGGTCATATAGACTGTACATATCAGACATATCGGATTAGTTCCACATTTATCTTTTTTTTTCTTTTCTTTTTATTGATTTTCAACATACATCTCAATTACAACAACGTCATACATATGAAGCAACATAGTTATACATACTGAAGTATCATATATATTTACTATTATTGTACAAGCAAGTGATTTTGGTATATATTAACAATAACACGTTATCTGTTTAAGTGTTAACTTGATTAAATGCTTGATATTGCTCCCAGAAAATACATTTTTGAGACGATGCTTTAGCATTTTGGTAAAGAGTGAAAGAGAGGGGGAGAAGCGTTTTTTTTAAATAAGAAGAGAGAGGTAGAGTTTAATTAAACATTAACCAAACTAATCAAAAGGCATTAGCTGTTTGTCTAATTTCTCCAATTTTCACAAAAAAAAGGAAAAATGAAGAGAGATAAATAAACAAGATTAAAAAAAACAACATCCTATGATGATTAGGATATAGGCAAGATTCTTTCAAGGTGTTTTTTCAAAGTTGTGCCATTTTTTATTATGTTGATAAATTTTATCTTTTTCAAAAGCAATTTGTTTTTCTAATATAATTTTCATTCTTAGGGCATTTTAGGTCTCAATATTTGGCTTTTCGGCGTTTGATTTAGTATTAAATATGTAAGACTTCATCAGAATAATTATATAGTTTATCACTTGATTATAATTGCCCCCTTTTTTAGTACCAAATACAATATCATTTGCATTCAGATCTATGTGTAATTGTTTACTATTTAAAAATAATGTCAGCTCGCGCCATATCGGTTGTACACAATCACATTCATATAAAACATGTATAATTGTTTCTTTACAACTTGAACAAAAGGTGCAGATTCTAGAAGAGATTAAATTACATTTATACAAATATGACTTATTTGGTAATATGCATTGCAGAAACTTGTATTGAAAATTGCGTAAATTCTTATCAATGGTGGCTTTAAATGGTGTTATATATGCATGTTTCCAGTCTATACTGTGTTCATAGGAGGACATTATTTCTTCCCATTTCTGTTCTTGTTTGGTTTTATTTTCTTCTAAGGTTTGTTGTAGATTATATAAGTATTTACACACTGTTTTTGTTTTTTGTACCTAATGTGTTATTATCGAAATGGACGAATTCCATTTCAGAAAGTTGTTGTGTGTAAGTTATTGGAATACTTTTGATTAGTGTGTTATATTTAAGATAATCTGTTGACGGTATTTCATAAAGGGTTTTAAAAGCTTCGAATGTATAATAGCTTTTTGACCTAAAGACATAAATTTGTTCTAGGAACTTAAACCAGTTTTGGTAAAAGAAGGTATGTTGGTTATTTTTTGCTATTGTCGAGTTATTCCATATAATCGTTTTATTGACATGTCCTTCTGTTTCTTTTGATTTAATTTTGTTCCAGGAAGAAATTACATCTCTGAGGAATACATTTTTAAAATTTGAATTAATATGTTTGTAATTAAGGGAACATTCAAATTCAAGATTTCCACCATATTTATTAAGTTCATTCTGATAGAAAATTTTCCACTGCCCTGTATTATTAATGTCTGTTAATCTTTTAACCCAACTGGCCTTATTTGCGTATAAAAAGGCGTTAATATCGGTGAGTTTGAGCCCTCCCTGCTCAATGGGTTTAACAAGAGTTGTTCGTTTTATTTTGTCAGGTTTACTATTCCATACAAATTGGAATATAGATTTATTAATTGTTTGTATTATATCATGTTTTGGGTTTGGGAGCGCTGACAATGTGTACATAAGTTTTGGTAGAGCAAATGTTTTCACCACAGTGACTTTTCCGAGAAGTGTTAATTTTCTGTGGTGCCACTGTTTTAAACAATTGTTAAAGGCTTGCAATTTTGGTTGAATGTTTTTGTCTATATTAAGATTTTCATCATTTGTAAAGTAAAAACCCAGTGTTTTGGCTTCTTCTGAGGTCCAAGTAAAATGTTTGTATTTGTTAAATATAATTTGTGTATTTTTAAGTGAACCAACGCGCATAACGATAGATTTTTGTGTATTTAGTTTGAGTCCAGATACTTCACTAAAGTCTTGAATAGTGTTTATCAGTGCTGAGAACGAATTAAGCGTTCCATCTGTCAGATAGGTTGTATCATCTGCAAAAAGTGTTTGTTTTATTTCGTGTTCTTTATNTTATATCAAGTATAAAATATCCACACAAAAACACAAACTAATTAATATAGCTTGGGCCTTCGTCTTTAAACTGCTGAATGATGAATAATTCTGCGCATATATACGTAACACAATATGAGTGTTTTAAGTTCATGAATACCATTGCTTTTACGTTCATTTAGTGAATAATATTTGAATCTCGGCAATTTAATAATATTTGCATTACCACCATTTTATCTTGAGCTTTCAACTCTAAATACGTCACTTACCCTACCCCATTATTTATCTTCTGTCATTTGCAGATCAGAGGCAATAGATTAAGCGTCTTCTGTCTGAAGCCTTAAAACATTACGCCTGAGTTTAACCTCTGTAATCATGGCGTTAAAGCTCTAGATCGCATTGCCAAGTTGCAAATAGTAAACGAGTTCACATTACTATTTGTGTAACGATTTGATTATCTGAAATAATTATTTTATTGATAATATTTTGATGAAGACCATACACTCTAATATAATTCCTTTTATATATCATTTATTTGTTTATAATTTGACAAATCTTTGTTTTCAATATTAACTATGATGCAGAAATGCAAATTCGAAATATTCATTTTCAAATAAACAATTATAGATCCTTAATTTCGTATATAATTTACTATTCATCCTTACTTAAATTATATAACAAAGCCATAAATGGGAGTTAATTGGGTCTGATAACACTTAAAAACTTATTCGAGATGACACATCCATATAAAGAAGTCTGGAACATTCCTTATATAACATATTTCACGGCAACTGATGACAGAAAAGACACAAAGTCTATTGTTCACGAAGTCTTTAATGACATATGAGACAATCCCATTGATTTGTACAGTAGGAATGTAAGAAACGATCATAACAGCTGTACTTGCTATACAAAAGACAAGAAATACCCTCACGTTATGCGTTATTTCATCATTACAGATTACAGTTAATAAGAAAAGTTGATTTATGTTTTAAATACTACTACAACTACATCAACCGCTGCGATTGCTGCTACAATCATAATTAGTTTTGTTATTTAGTATTGGTGTGTGAAGCGCTATTGTTTAAAATTGTGGCGTACAAATATGTTTCATTTTCTACAAAAAAGCTACACTACACACTTATATTTGGACATGTTTCTTAGTTATTGTGTTAAACTCTGTGTTTAAAAACAATTTGGTTAAGTAAGTAGCATTAAAAACTTAATACTAATTCTAATACAAATTTGAAGTTTGAGAATCTTCAAGATATCGATATCTGCACAAACATATCTAAGGACATTTTAAAGCCCATTTAATACCTTGTTAAATGTTTATCGTAGTAGTTATTGCCATTGCTTGTATGTTCAGTTAAGAACTGTTTAAGTAAATATTTGTGTTTACTATAACATATCATTCAACACAGTGGTAACGAATATAACATGTTTTTTGTTATATTAAACTCTAGAAGTTGATCGTTTTCTTAACAAAAATCCGTACTTAATTGGGGTATTTTCGTTCTGAACAATGTTCACCGAATACACCACGTTCACTTGTCAATTAAACAATCTGCGTATCTCACTATAGTCACCTGTGCAATATAACAGGGTAAATTGAATTTTATGTTGCAATTCTAGCCTCTTTTCAAAATATGTTCTATGAGAACTGATGATACAGAACTGTTTGTATTAATTGAATTAAGCTATAACGTTCGCATTTTTTAACCATATGCAATTGCTCGAATTTTCAATAAAGGGAGTAAGTGGCAAATCGCGTTATGTGAACACTAAATAATAAATAAAACAATATTAATTAATTTCAAAACATATTTTGCTCAAACCTATATTTTATCTATTGCGTTCATTATTTTATAAATCACGAGATTAAATTGTTCGCATTATACTATTTATATACGTAGAACATTAATTATCGTAAAGGACGCCAATCTGTGTGTTGACCATATATTGCTAACAGAAAATTACAAACCATGCAATATGCATATCGTTTCATTAAAAACAAACAATGGTTGTTTTTATCAGCACAATTGCAGAGAAACATGATTGGTTTTCTAAAGATGTTGTAATTGTAAGTTTAGAAAATTACAGAAGTCGTACTTACCTGCCAGAAGACAACGTCTTGGTCGTAAACATCATAATCGTAATCTTCAGTGTTTGTAACGTTATATTCTAGAAGCCATTGCGTAGTGTTAGTGACGTCACACACGTTGTTAGGGCATATCCCAGCTAACTCCATAACGCATGTATGTTTGTCTCATTGACAGTGCCTACGTACTACGTACTAAACGGAAAATAAACTGTTTATATATAACACGTTGTACATTCTGAAAACACTTTTACTATGATTAAAACATACCAGTCTGAACTTCAATAGAATATAAGCATCCTTGGTTCCAAACACGAACTCATAAATTAAAAGAAAAATCCACACTTAAAAAATAACTTAATAGAACACAAGTCCTTTTTCTTAATTTTTTTTACAAACTGCCACATTCGTAATCAGCAATGTGTTACACTATAATATTCGATGTGCTATTCTGAATCTGGCAAAATATTTAAATATTGTTTTAGCAGATGATAAATGTGGCTCCAGCGGTACAGTGTCGACTGTATTCACAGAACGGTTTTCATTGTTATGATCTATTTTCTTCGATAGCATGTCAGACACCGATACTGTTCATCCAATAAAAATGCTGCTGTAATATGCGTAATCAATATGTAAACTCAGCGCACACTAAAATGCGCGCCGTTAAATACAGGACAATGGGAGCTCTGTATTTTTTACATACACCCTTGGTATAATAATTTGGTTATTTCATCATATCTCAAAGTCGATGTGTTCCTATCAAACTGAATATGGATACCATCTGGTATGCTGACACCTTACATATCAATATACTTTTACGGTATTTTGCATAGTAAGCAACAACACGAATGACCATGCTTCCATGTTTTTGCGAAGCAGAATTTCTTGCTGGCTTATATTGGAAACCATCAACGATGCCCATGGTACTGAAAAACGTTCTAGTACATAATACGTCTCCTTGTACTAATAACTGACCGCCTATAAAAAAGATCTCCGACAAAGCTGTGTTACATGCTTTCGTGCCGTTAGTTGGTCTCTAACGTCGTTAACAATGGTTATAGCAAATATGTTCCTAAGATGGCACTGTTTCGCAAGCGATATATTGAGAGTCAAATTACACTGTGTCTAATACACTCAGGGATATTTCTTTGAAGACGTTGTACTTTTTTACATGAGGCTTGACAATATCATATGCATGGTATCAGAAGTCTCACAATTTTACATCTCCGTACTTTATTGGTAACCGTTAACGATTAGATAATAACCAAAAACATACGTAACGTTATCGGCATGGCACACTATAATGTCTTTGGGATTAAACAACTTCTTACATAACTCGTTATTATAAATATACCCTAATACGCATACATTTTTCTGTGTTGTTTCGGACGCAATACCACGTTTTATTTACGCAGGGTGTCGATGAAAAATCACCTCGTTCGTTAATTATCCTGGTAAACTTTTCAAACGCGTTGTCTGTATACCGACAGTTCTACTACTATATTGTAGGCATGTATTCTTGGAAGATAAGGACGTCATACAAGTGCATGACACAGTTTAAACACTAGTACAATTTCCTATAAATATTCAATCGTGCCATATTTGATTACATTTAAAATTAATTTGTCCTCCATATAAATATGTTCTGTGTGTGAGTATTTATTAATCGTGACTTGAAATATGTATTACTTATAATACTAGTGTTATTTGTTATTTCCGTTTATTGTTTTTCAATGACTGTGTATCAATAGCAAATTCTAGCAAATGTGATAATATAACGTATGTAGTATAACGGTAATACTGTGTATTTTTATGACACAAATATGTCATCATTACAATTCGAAAGAACACACTTGATTCAAAATCGAATTGTTAAGTATAGACGCTTAGAATTATGTCATTAACATTCGATGCGTTATTAACAATTTTGTGTTCGACGCATTCTGTGTTAATTGGTCATGTATGTTAATCACATCCAGGGGAATTATCTCAAATCAATAAGTAAAGTATGCAAAATTAATTATGAAGTGCGGATTGCCTCATGTAATAGTTATTTACCGATTTGCATGTAATGCATTAATAACCTGCACTTTTGTTCTGCACATAAAATTGTGTAGTCATAATTTCGCCAACACAAAACTCCTTAAGGGTTCACATACCCGCCATACAAGAACCCTAGCCTATTTGTGTTGAATTATCAAATGAAAACAAATGCTATCAAGTTTTAACATGTTGTTTCTGCTGGCTGCCTGGTATCTGACGCTTCTCTCTGTATGAGCACCTTAATGAGTTATATGAGGATACAATCACTGTCAACCGTGCCGTACAAGTAATGCTAGCTTGATTTTACACTTAAAGAACAATCACGCTTTGTCTTAATGTAGGAAAACCTTCATGGACTCATTACGTAAGAGACGCTCGCAGCAATCAAATAATTAATAAAGTAATGACTCGTCAACAAGGTCATATGACAGTGTATAGTGTAACTTTGTCGAAGTTATACAACGATTATAAGTGCAAAAACTGTCCGTTCAATTAAATATGTGTACCGACAACCTACGACATTCATACGTCGGAAGTGGCATTTATAGTACGTTTGTGGTTTCCTGAAAGCAGTAACTTTCAATTTGTTTGAGACACTTTTATTCTATTCGTCGACAAATGAAGCAGCCTTCAGGAGAATTAATATTTACCATTTATGCAACAGCACGCAAAAGGGGCAAAGAAACTATGTCAGGAAAATCTGAAATGCACTGGACGATATTCAGTTCAAATGTACTTAATCGCTTAGTTGCATAGTGAACTTTTTGCAAAGAGATCACCACGAAAATAACAATATATCAACATTAGGTACTTGTAATTCAGTTTTAATTTCGACAATTGTATTTTAATCTGAGACAATAACAATAAGGCGACCGTTAAATATTCAAGTTCTGAACGCTAACTGAGCCCAAAAATCCATTACGTAACTTCAATGGGAGATGTGTCTAAACTAAGCACTATCGGAACATATATCGAAGGACACCAGTCGCCAATTGCAAGCTTAGAACCGCGCAAAACATATTATTTCACAGCTGTTGCAACGAATCGCTATACACGTTAAAATCAAACATGCGACACTAATATTTATCACGAAACACACACAGTACAATCTATGTTTCAATTAGGAACATCTGATAAACTACAATAAGAAGATACAATGAACATAATGATGGCATTTTTAACAGATCGGATTTGTTAAAGGTACTGTATTAACATTTATATATTGTATATGGATCACATAAAAACGAAATCGAGTAATTTGTGTTTGTGCTAAGCGTAAGTCAATTGGCTTCATTTAAGAATTAAAATGAAACACTTCCATTTCGCGTTCTCGTCATAAACAAAATCGCGTACAATTACCTGCCGTACTTTCTCCCAATATTTGAATGTACATAA
This sequence comes from Dreissena rostriformis, assembly GCA_007657795.1. Lineage (NCBI taxonomy): Eukaryota > Metazoa > Mollusca > Bivalvia > Myida > Dreissenidae > Dreissena > Dreissena rostriformis. The sequence continues at coordinate 25,217 of VMBQ01001709.1, forward strand.
AACAATGATTGAACTAGGGCGTTAAGCGACAGTCCTATACATGATGTGAGTCTGAAACTACTTTTAGAAATTGAACCACTAATAACGGAATTGTATGGATTCCATTTGGTTTTAGTCGTTAAATTATCTCATAATTCATTTAAGTAGTTTTGTATTGGTATCTTGTGTTTTATAGCGATATAATAATCTACATGTAGCAAAAAGCAAATTCCAGTAACTGCAAACGTTGACAATGTGTGTGCTTATATCAACTTCTTATTTGACAGAAGATTAAATATTACAGTAACATTTAATTTATCAAACCTTGGATCACCTTATTGGAACTGTCCACACACATCATTGGGGGTTAAAAGAATTAAACAATGTAGCATAGTGAAAACAATTAAAAATGAAAAATTGTAAAATGTATCACAAATAGATAGTCCGGTCACTAAAGGCTTATTATGATTAAACATAATCATAGACGCAATTGGGCTCTGTCACTTTGTGAGACGTGGACCTTAGGAGTATTAGTTAAAACATGTGGCATTGTACTCCATGTACAAACATGTGCAGTTACAGCTGTAACAATATCAAAAACGTTGCGGTACCCATTTAGTTATTATTGTACATATGTGAACACACAATAGTGGCGAATGTCACAGTAACGTACTGAATATGCAAGTTATATATTTAATATATACCTTTGAACTTTATAGTTTATATAAGCTTTCCACGTATTGTCACAAAATGCAAAGATACAAACAAAACCTTTCTAATTATACAATCGTTTTGCGCTTGTAACGCTTTTAATTTAATCGAATTCTAACGATGATTATTCGTAAAAGAAAACGTAGTTTCAGTATTTGTCTACGTCATGAGTGTTATTTCGCTCACGGATGTACATTGTTCATTTACTTTTTGAATATGTTACAAAAATTTGGAAAGTTTCAATTTTGACAAATTGTAAACAAGTCCCTTTTAATTAACATATCTTTGTTTCAACTTATGCATAAGTTTACGGTGGTTGAAGGTATAATTTTAAGAATATTACAAGAGGAAGTATACCCCAGTCGCCACAGGGATCAGCACTTAATGACGAGCAAAGAAAATACATGTTACATGAATCATCCGTTGCAGTTACCTAGTTGTTTAAATACGATTTAAATTGGCTTTTAAACGGAATGTTAACATTTCTTATTTATTGATTAGTATGTGTTTACATTTTAAAAACGAAGACATTGTGTTTGTTCAATTTTCCACGAAGTAACAATTGCATTACCCATTCTGATTATTTAAGCAGTATATATTGTTTCAACAACTACTGTACACATACAAAAATCATAAATTATTACTGTGACACATTTCTTAATATAAAACAATACGAATAAGCTAATTGTGTTGTGTTTTGCTTTCCTTGAAATAACATTTTGTGGAACCGAGTATTTCTCGTGCTATCATACCTCGTATTTGATCGGTGACTTCGATCTCACATCTTTCTAAGTGAATAGTAGGAATTTCAGAGATCTGTATTGGGGTTATGTTTGTGATAGTGGGTTTATCAATTCAGATAAATGTTTGTGTAACAAAAATGTGTCTCAGTCAGGCATACTTCTTTGAAGGAAATAGTACAAGAAGAATAATCAACATTGTCATATAACAGATATAACATCTGGTGTCTATTGGATATATCTTTATGTGTACTCAGCTTTTTATTTCATTGAAATTCCATTAGTTTGATTGTGTGTATTCCTCGTGTGATGGTGACTATATTTCGTATGTAAACATATCAGCATGATTTGTATGTTATTGTGTGATGTTGTGCTCTATCGACAATTGGTCAATGACCAAACAAAATAACATCGAAGTGATGGTGGGATTTTGTTAACGCTACTGGTTTTTATTATTAAAACATAACGTCTATTTTACAAGAAACAACGTCAAATGATTGTATATCGGAAATATTTGATGTTAACATTCTTAAAATGTAGAAGCACTGATTTTGTCCTGGATTCTCAGCCCGGATATCTCCTTATACGCTACGAATATTAATCGCTGATTCTCGCAGATTATATTTGTATTAACATCTTAAGATGTTACAGAAATATCACACAGCGCTTCTTATTTCATGCCGCGCAATTAATGGCCTGCCTGCCGTTCCATGTTTCCGTGCTTCAAGCGTTTATAGAGATTAATGAGTTTTATTTTGATAAATGAAGTGAACGCATGACTTTCAACATACCAGCACTTACAAATCTCTAGTGTAAGGTGTGAATACGTTTAATACATTGCTTACAACGCCTTGTACTCATTCAAAACAAATGAAGCGATTGATGAAAGATCGCATGAATAATAAAAAATAGTTATAGAAAATTGTATTTGAAAATTATTTAAATAAATATATGCACTTTTTAAAATTAAAAATCGGATGATGTGTGATTCTAAAAAAGATATTATATTCACATGCAATCGTTAATTCTTCTGATACATCTGATCCATTGTGTATGAATGTATACTATGTATTGTTTCTGTTGTGTTGTGTGTATTTAATTCATTTCAAAATCAGCTGTTTTGACAAGAAGACCTAAACGCATATTATGTATAAGTTGTGTAATCGACTATCTGCATAAACATTTTCACTCTAAATTGTCTTCACCGATACTGCACCATAAACACATAAATAACACAGACTGTCCTACTGAGATCTCCTTATCAGACACCCCTAGCTCTCAGTGGTATGCCCGAATTGTAAAGGCTCTTTAAGAGGTGTTGCGGTAGTTGTATCGTGTTAATTTCGTATTTAACTTGCATTTCGAAAAACACTATACATTTACAATTACAATACAGATAAGCAAACTCGTTCGTACATTGATTTTTGTTTAATCGCTTATGTATTTTTAATTGTGTACTGGGACGAAATATTTAATTTTATAGCTGTCTGTACGGATAATGCACCATAAACGTACATTAACATAATGTCTCTTTATCGCTTATGTATTTATAATTGTGTAGAAACAATCATATCGGTACATCTTCAAAGGAAATATAAATTCCATAATAAAACATGGCCTAGAACAAACCCTTATTTAGCGATGCATACAAGTCAAACGATATCCACTTGTAGGTTGTAGTCAAACATTACAACAGGAAAAGTGCATTTTAACCACGAGTATCGCTATTGAAAATTAAAGAATGGTTAGACGTTGTTTTTTTAATGGACTTGAGCTTTTTAAGTCATGATTTAAATATTCAGGGTTGTTCGGTCGTTTTTTTTACGATTTCACTTGCGGTTACAGAGAACACGAATTTTATAGGTTCATGTATTTACATTTTATTCTACAAATTAAATGTAGAGAGACTGCTACTGATATCAACCTCATGTGGTTTTTTAAAAATAGAAATGCAATACATTACTTGTTTCAGATTTAAAAAAGTTGCTTAAGAATCTGATTCGTAGTGTTAAACAAGGTAGTTGTTCCTATTATGTATCCACCAACATTCAAACATATAAACATTTGTTATCGTTTTTTTTTGTATGTGCATGCTTAAAATATTATTATAATACGATTCCAGGTGTTATTAGAAAAGCGAATTATGTTTTTTCCACGTCTTGTTGATGAGGTTACCTATTTTTGGTACTAAAGCATTATCCATTAATACGTCTTGCAATCATATAAACGTGCGAGTACATTCGAATTTAAATTATTTAAAAAACCGGACGTGGTTTTATAAATGGGTACTTCTTTCTGTTTTTCTGAGAGGAGATTTTATTCGTATATATTTTTTATTCCACTCGTTACATCTTATGTAATTTCATACATTCAAATATAATGCATTGTTGTATAAATATATACCCACTACGCCTGTCTTTTATCAATATGTATGTTCACAAGAGTGTGCTTTGCAATTAAATTGTTTTAAAAAGTGTGGACACAAATGTATTGGCTGGCAACTCTCAGAATCTCTACCTTTTCGGTAACGTTTTCTTAGATTTTAAGTTAGGATGCACAAATCATGGCAAAATAAACTATCAAATGAAAGAACCGCAAATCAAAATGTCGCATAAGATGTTCTAAAACCATTAGGAGCTTGTACATATTTACTCGTGTCAAGAGTATCAAGACGAAGCCAACCATTTTGGTCGGACAAATCATGCCCTGGCCTTCAACAGGGCCCAACCGTTAATGTTTTGCAACATCTTCATATAACCATTGATGCGGTTGCATTGGTGTTATGTACGGAACATTTATCGTGTTGCAAATCGTAGACCAAAGCAAAACACACCTATTCATATTCCGAATGATCTATATCGACCAATATAAGAAGCAATTAAATTTTATTTGATTATGTCACGAGTGCATAATTACATTTTTAAATTATACGATGGACAAATATTTGTTTGTGTTTTTATATTCCTGTCCGATATCACCATTTTAGCCCCGCCCAAAATCGAGATTATCTGTGTGATTTAATGTCCGTTATTATTTATAGACAAACCTTTTCAGAACAGTTTTTACAAACCCCTAAGCTAAAGGCTATTTCTTCACACTCCGTAGGTCATCACTATCTTATAACAAATTTAGCTGTGTTTCAACGAAAGTAATATGTATGCTAAAATTATGGACTGTTTTCCATATATTGCCAAACACATATATATTATTTATATGACAGTTAATATTAAATTCTTAATAACCAAACTGCCAGAGCTAATTGGTCTCTTCGGTCTCGGTTTCGAGTAGCATCGTGTACAATGCTTCATTTAACTCATAACAATTGTAAGGTCTATATAGCGTCAGTAAAACTTGTTGACTGGTTAAAGTTATCTACTTGTACTTTATGGCTATTTTACCAAAACAATCTATTATTATCTAACTATTGCCCGTTTTTTTCCTTTCAACTATGCTACAAAACCATTTAAGCAAGGAAGCAACTCATTTCCTCGACAATCAAAAACTACTTGTATTCAACTTGAGGGATTCGAACAGAGTGGCTCTAATAACCGGTTCAAGTATGCACCACAGCAACAATACGATTAATCTAAGAATGACGCATTTTTATTATGCAATAAAGCGATGGTTATATATCATATTACGGAAACCAACTAATCCACAAGCAAAGGCTCGATAAGAGATGCAATACAAGATATCGTATTAACAATGTCGTTGATTGATCTCTTTTCTTATGCAATGATCATAGTGCCTTTAAATACAAGATATTCATCAAATATCGTCAAGGGTGATCTAACATTTCAGAATATATATCTGACTTGCTATAAAAAAAACACATAATATGTTCACAATGCAGATGATTTACCAAGAGCAAACTACAAATAAATCACACATACTATCCAACTGTGAATTTCTGTTATTAAGACCCTGCTCGCATTCTAATTAAATTATGTTCTTACAGTCAAGCTAAACTTTACTCCATTTCCATATGGAAAGGAAAGCCCCGTTTACACTCCATACCAGACAATTCGCACTTTAGCACATCATTTATCATAGGAAACACAATGGATTTGAATGCTTAGCATAATTTCTAAACTGATTTAAAGACGTGGGAAACACAGATTAACAATAGGGATATAGCAATTATACATTGTTTTATATGAGAGAGAGAACGTCAGAAGTATAACATTATGAATTACAGAATTAGCAATCGCGTACATTCGTTGATGCTTACGCTCCCGCAATTAATTGCTTATGTTCTCCAGGTGTGTAGTCGATGTTTATTTCCCATAAGTAGTATACTCGTTTATTTCAATTGTTCAAGTGTCATTGATACTGGTTAACACATATATATACCAAAACGGAGTTCAATGATCATCATATGCGCCGCCTATTCTACTGTTTTTTTTTATAAATGCTATTATTGTTGCGCTCTTCAATTAATTGCACAATATAAGATAAACAGTACTTAACTTAATGTAATACGTTGAACGTGCGCCGGTTCCTCAGACCCGCGTCGCTTACCACTCAGTACTCCGTATTACCCATGTATTTAATACTTACTTTTTCTGATCCAAATGCAAATATGGCTTCAGGCCTATCTGTTAAACTTTATTGACACCCATGCGCCTACAAACACAACTATTCAATTTGTCTACGATTTTCTGGGACGGACTTCTTATGTTATTACAACTATGTTCTTGAGTTTAGATTCTAATTGCTGGCAAATAGTAAAATAACATCTTTAGTAACTGTATGGTATAGTGTGTGTTATAAATGGATAAAATTGATTAAAATATATAGCTGTTCGCAACTATGAAATGCTATATGATCGTTTCCTTTTTACACACTGACAGAAGTTGTGCACGGCTAGCAACAGTGTAACTGCTAATTGCCACATTATTGCATAATGTTATCAGTTTAATCTACAAATGTGACCTCCGGCTGATCAATTAAAAAATAAACATATTATCAAGTAGGATCGAATTATATTTATACACACAGTGACTAATTCGGCTCATGTATAATTATAAATCGGCAGCTTGTCGGCTTTCAGTCCATTGGTCATTTTCCTTGTAGTANACACATGATCGAGTTATACATTAATATCATGACTTCTTCATTCGAACTGATTTGACCTTTATTTATGGTATTCTGATTTAACTCGTGACTCTGGTACTGAAACTTATTAATGATGCAGTAGATAACAAACTGACACATATTAATAAACAAAATCCTATTTTCTGATGCATATTCTTTGAAAATCCTGACGATGAGTAATAACTGTAAACATGCGTTTTAACGGGTAACCGTACGTTAACATTTAAAATAAACCGAGACACTCCGTGTGAAAGTTGGGTTTCAAATGCAGACTGTATATTTTGTTTCAACGTCAATATAATAGAGGTCAGAGTCGTCTCATAATAACTTGAATGACTTCCTCTAACGTTTGTAAGATACACTCGCACAACATAATGATCATTAAGCTCAAACATTTGTATGAATCCTACCAATACAAAAATATATATATATATATGGAAACCTCAAGTTGTCTCCAGTCATCGTAAAACGTGCGTGATGGTAGGCTTAGACAGATTCACAATCGCATTCTATATTGTTATGACTTGTTTGACTTGTGTATGACTTTAAATCTTAAACACCGTTTGAAGTGTTTTAATGACACAAATTTACGTATTGGTTCTAATGTGATTTCACCATGCTAATAGCTATTTCTACGATTGAAAATGATACAAATTGGTAAACATGGGTATGTCCTGACTTGCCCCTCGTACCTTCTTTTCTCGAATAGTTATATAACATGTGTGTCTAATGTAACGTTAATGAAATGTGTTACAAGTGCAATTGGCTAAATATTAAAATGCAACAGAAAACATATATTGTACCTAATAGCTACCGGCACTATAATAACGACCATTCCTGATCTCAGTGAGGTCTTGTTTTGTTAAATTACGTGAACAATATTACCTTAGATACACATATATTATTAACAGCGCTTTGACATCAGTAAGTATTTATGTTCGTAATCTTCCATTAGTAATGCATTGGACACAAATACCTTTACACGTGTTCCGCGATTGATGTAACCTTCTTTCACCAATTATGTTAGTAATTTGGCGAGGCACATTAATTAAAATAATTTGATCTAAAATGTGTTTTAAGTACTTAAAGCGAAATAGATTCACATGGTATGCGAGGTCTATGATGATTTACGCATATGACGTGCCACATGTTTATTAATGTTGACAGGATTGTAATTTAGCGTTAAACCTAAATATAATACATTTCAATAAGAACATATAATAAGCTACATTTTTTTGGTTTTATTGCATTCAAGTCTTAAATTATACTTAGCGCATAATGAAGACATTTTATCGAATACATTATATATGTGCATACGTGTACGTGTGAAACAAATACAACCGTAAAGGTGTTGTTATTGTGTACTTATTAAATACGAGTATTCAAGCTCAGAAGTGATATTTTAGAAACAAAAAAGTGATTGGATTTAACTTAAATTGTTATTTAATCTTACCTTTAGGTAATTCATGGGCATCAACACATACCATACGACACACCATTAAGAATTAATGTATTTGCTAATCATTGCATCAGGGCATTGTTTTTGTTTTTCTGATGGAAGAAACAATACTTTTAAAACATGGATGCTAGCAATGCCCACTGTTTTTCTTGTTTTATTCATTTAAAAAACTGACGACCATGTTATCGCTGTTTATAAATAAATATTAATGAGTTTGATTTTCATAACTGGGTCGCGTACATAAAACCTTCCTATAATTATATTGCATTATTGTACAGGTTTTATTGCATTTGTAATGCAGAGAAACACATACAAATCTGTAAGAAATATTAAATACACACAATTGCAAGACAAATGTACATTCTCGGCAGATTAGATTCTACTCCTAATCTGTCCAAATTAATAACCGTTAACAGTAAGCGCAAATCAATTTATACAGGCATTACAGAGATAAATTACCGTTTATATGCTACAGCGTTATTGATACGAATCCCGTAAAGGATGTGATTTAATTGTTTTGAATCGTTCGATTAAGATGATATACACGATATAGGATGAAAGGACTTTATACCGCATCTGTCTTCTAGGGTATTCCACAATCGTCTGCGTAAAATGTTTTACATAGCCCACGACCGTAAGCGTTGTTACTGAAGCAGCCCATTTCTTCGAAACAGTTATCATAGAAGCAACACAGAAATGCACAAGCACGCATATCTCACAGTGTGTTTCCCATCATGAATTGAATACCTTGGAAACGTACGGATAATTTTCGAATGCAAAAGTAGAGAAGTTACCGATACATCCCAAACGTTTATTCGTTTATCACACTGTGCCGCGCAGTGTGCGTCCTGGCAGCTCATGAATCAATAATCCATGCTTCAACAGTGATTGAGATAAATGAGTTTTAATCATATCTTATACGTTTGGGAAAAAAACACCAGGTAACTCGTTATCAGAACTTGCAGCGTTTGGTTAGACTAATTATATCATATAGTATGGATATTTGTAAATAAGTTTTTGTTACGCTTACATTACTTAAATGAAGACTTTTTTAAGTACTAGGTATTTGTTTTTTCTATATGTATTGTCTTGTTTCATCAATACACTGTAATAATGTAGTGTATTGCACACGATGCAAAGGTGGAAAATTTGAAATCTTAACATGCTAACCGCATTAGAAAGTTAATCCATTTATTCCATCTGAATGAAGGATTATTATAGAGTTCATGTCATTTTAGCCCCATTTATTATGGCACTATATCTGTAAATAATATAACATAACAAAAATACTATTTTCATAAATGCTAAACATATTTTAGACATGCACATTCCTCTTCAGAAGCATTATTCAATCTTGATATGTTGCTTATAGATTACATGACAAAAAGATCAATTCAATATTGAACACATAACAATGATTTACCTGGGATCACTGATTTAAACATCCAGTGTTCATCATTGAGAGATTGAACGCGTCAAACCATATACTTAGTAAATAAATACATACTTGAATGGGAACTTAATTAAATAGTTTTTTACTATTAATTACAGTACGTTATAAAATGAATTATCTTGCACAGTGCATTCACCAAATACTTCTTATTTTCGGCGATTAAAAACATTATCCAGCTTCATTGGGGTCTGACAGGTTGATAGCGCACGCACAGGGATTGTCATGTACGCAACATGAAACAGTTGGTGTAAGACTAATTGCATCAATGTAACAAAAATAATGCCCATTTTCGATACAGGACATGCGGTATATTGTTTCCGGTGTTGGATTGCTGTATTAAGTATAGGGTATTTTGTAAGCGGGTAACCAAAGACCCCTTTATAAATATATCAATAACAACAAATAATAAGTGTCAATCAATGCGACGTCTTAAGATATGTTCATTCTAAACAACGAAATGGTAATTCTAACACAAGTTGATTCTAAATTTGTGCATGTACGTGTTCACCGTTTGTCCAAATAAAACTTTCTAAAAAACACAGAAGTGTCATATAATCAAAAAGGAATGTATGCATTATATTTAAACAAGCAAAAGAACTCTTGACTAAGACAACTTATTTGAAACATCGGTTCGTTAATGTATAACCATCAATCGAAATTGAGAAAATAATAAAGCGTGTTTATAGCTTTTTATTGATAATTTAGCAAAAACGTGTATTATGAACATAGCGTTTAGACTATTCCATAAATGCAACCTACTGCATAATGAATTGGTAATACGTAAGTTTCTGTTTCGAGAGGTCCCGAGAGCGATCCCCATGGAAGGCCTGTTTGGTATATTTTCTTTTTTCTTGTTATGATAATTATTTTAAACTATAACATATTTAACTGCTATGTTAGTACATTTCTGTTATTGCATTGTAAGAAATACGAAACTATTTTAACAAGTCCATGTATATCTCTTACAATCTACACGTGGCAATGAAATTCTTCTAGGTATGCAGTTGCGACTAATATTTGCATAAATTGGTGCTTGATTTAGTTATAATTGTTTGTATGTATTAGAATATTGTTGGTTTTGTGTCCTTTATGTCCTTTAATATGCATATGTATACACATACACATATATAACATTCGTTCTTTTAACTCAACTTTCAACCAACTATGTATGTTAACGGAGACTTTATCTTCCGTTTCAACTGCCTGCACATAAATCTATGAATCTACAATTTCTGACAAGGTGTGTGTCGCTATAATTGTAAATTCTAGCACGCAGTTTATACAAGTCAAAGTTGCATAGGTTTTATCTAAAGAACAAAATATATGTGCACTGTAACTTTATCAGAAAAAATATACTTATGAAACACTGGACATCTTCGTTTAAACTGTACAACACAACGCTTATCAATTCAATTTATGTTCTATGCGGTAACAGTTGTTGTATAAAGAATATAAATTGAAGAAGACATGTACTTTTGTATATCTAAGAAATATCACATACTGTTACAACTATATTAATGACCCAAAACCAAGCATTGTTTAATAGAACTAGAAGACAGGATGAGTCAAGTTGACGCATGTTCAAGACGAGATTCAAAAATATTGTAAAATGATCACATGTTTTCAAATAAAAGAAAACACTTTTCTGACGTGTCTATTTATTTGTGAAGTCTGACGCAACATTTTATAAAATATATAGTTAACTCTAGGGATAGACACATACCGATGCAATACTATAATTGGAAGGCATATGGCGACATTAATAATTGCAACCCTGACAAATTATTAGGCTTATTATGTCATTGCGTGACATTGAACGGCTGCAGCTAAATATGTTATATCAAATTATCTACATATTATGCTACTGATTCTTGAAACGTAATACAAGACAGCTTCGCAGATGAAGTTTTTACTAAGATAAGCGGCGCTCTGTGAAAGGGGGGTTTAACGCTTGTGCGTGAAGTGTCATCCTAGATAAGACTGTGCAGTCCGCACAGTCTTATCAGGGACGACACTTTCCACTTTTATTGTATTGTTCGTTAAAGAAAGACTCTTTTTGACGAAAATTCAGATTGGGCGGACAGTGGTCCCTGGTTAGCATGTGCTGACTTCACAGGCTAATCTTGGATGACACTTTACGCACATGCATTAAACCCCTTTTCACAGTGCGAGACTCGTATATATTAAATTATGGATTGTGTTAAGTGCATACCAGGTGCATTTGTTTCTTTCGGTTAAACAATATAAAAAAGTAAGTTTTAACCCATAAACTATGCAACGAATATAATCCTTACCCAATGTTTTTTTTTAACTGTTTAACGTTAAGCTTTAGATATTGTTTGTGAATGGGTATGTTCAACGTATATGCACATTGTGTGTAAATTATATATCTAGTGTTGCCTTTTTAATTTAATCGACTATTCCATATTATTCACCTTGTAACAGATATATCAACATATAATGTGAGCGGGAAACGGTATCCATTGTAATTTGTATTACCTATCAACATAATAGATTATCTAAATATGTTCACATGAACATGAACACACGTAAAGAAGTTTTAATTTTTTCCACAGCATAATTGTTCATACAATAGTGTGAGGATATCTTACATAAACTGTTGTAAACTACTATTCGCTTAGTATTCTATATGTGCACTTTTATTGAACAATCATATTAACTTAGACGAAGCCATTCTGATTACTCCGATATATTATTTTGTTCCGTAAGACATCATTGTAAATTCTCCATTTGATTAAATGGTAATGTAATTACGCATACAGTACGATGGACAATTGATACAAAATATGCGAGAATAAAAGAAAATAAAAGACGAGTCTGTTTTCCATCTTGATCCGACAAACGTACAGTGCAGAAGTACATATCATTCGTCATACGTACTTGTCAACTTACCAATGCGTCTGTTGAGTTGTTAAGGCTTCGATATATATATTTGGCGTAGACATATAGTCGTATTTGTTATTTGTTGACATTGTGTTTAAAACATTTCGAGGTTGCTAGCAGACATTTTAAAACTTTCCAGATTACATTTTTAAATTAAAAATTTAATATAATACTCAGCGTATAATACGCTTTGGGAAATTGCAATGCCCCATTGAGTCTGGTGAGATGACGTGATAAAAACAGCTTTTTAAAATAACGAAACACAATCTCATTTTGTAATTTCTGAATGCACACAACATACGTGTATCTTGTTCGGGTTTAAATACGTTTCTTTTATAAACCGTGTAGTTGATAGGTATAACAAGAAGTAACGTGTTTTAAATTCAGTATTGTTTGCATAAAACAGTTTGCTCGCGAAGCACTGGAATGTCGTGTTTTCCGGTCTGTAAATATTTATGTATATGGAACTTTATTCTTGTTCTTGTTGTTGTTAATAAACAAAATATTTTATGAACGAATATAAACTGCTCGCAACAAACTTTATAATGTTATGTTTATCTACACATGTTCTTGTTTTCGATTGAATTATATAACATCAATCTAAAATAATATGTGTTATGCACCAATTTGCAGACATTTATTTGTTCACTGCTTATCTTCGTGTTAATTTAAAATTACAGTAGCAAGTGCCACTCTACATTTTAACGACAAATACGCTTCAACAAATTATTTACTTACATATGCAATCGAAGATTTTAACTGACATCATGTGTACTTCACCGAGCCTGCAAAATATCGGCTAAAGCAGAACAAGGTTATTTGACAGTCTGGAATGATTTATGCCTTTGGTATTTGGCTTATCTCTGCCAATATTGTGTTATTCCGTATGTCTCAGAAGGTGCAGATGTTCGATATACGTGCTTGGGTATTAACGTAATAATGAACGAAAACAAATCGGATTGAACTTGTTATAAAAATATATGAAATGCATAACATATTCTTGATATAATATCGCATGTAATCGTTCAATCTGAAAGTATGGTTGTATAGTTCAGAAGGACTTAATTATTATGCAATAAGTAGGAACACAAAGGCACTTATAATAATTATGACATAAATTAGTTCAATAGATCCAGTTCAGAAGAACTGAATAATTGTGAAGTACATAAGATCACAAAGTCGCTTTAAAAATAAATACTACTTTAATAGATACAGCATATCTTTCGATTTTTCATTGACGTTTCCAATATCAATGTTTGCATTGAATTCGCAAATAGAGAACATTTCGATTTACAGTAAAATGTTTAATAAATCGTGTTTTTACTTACAAATGTGGGATAATATATGCATATTATCGTTTGAAATGTGTTAAAGCAAACAGTCCTTATCGAAATCAGGGCGATTGTATTATAAAATATCAATTCTTTTTGAAGAAACATATTTGCTAAATGCTTTACAAATCAAAGTATTCTAGTTAAAACATGCACTGCGTTATCAAACCGGATTCTAGCTAGTGAAAACTTCCTCCCACCACCTTTATCATTATATTATGCAACATGTTAGCAAATTTGAACGCGTGGAAAGTTATTGCTTAATACCATTGCTTTATTTTTTCATCAATTGGGTATAATGTAACAGCTTTAACTTTAATGTGTTTTGAAATAATGGCGTCATGTGATGCGTTAAGCGAATGTGAATTAGGAACTAAGCAATTGAGTTAAGACTCTCAGTGCTTAAGACAATATGTAAGGTCGCCGTGGCGAAGCGGCTATGGTGTCCGCCTAGCGATCGGGAGGTCACGGGTTCGAACCCCACTGGGAGCGCTCCTTCGATCTCCCCCAAAGACACCAAGTACTGGTTCTAGTCCCAAGAAACGGACTCGAGAGCGTTTCTATAAGCCTAAGGCTTTCGATACAATCGAGCTAAAATAGATAGGTTTAAACTAAACTAAGACAATATTACATATTAACTGTCTGGTGTTCATTGCCAATTAATACAAACTTTCTATCCTAAACACGGCATGAATAATATCTATTTTTGTATTAATATTTTTTAAGATAATTGATAATTGTTTTAACATTTTAATAGTATCGATAGTCTGGTTTATTTTTAAACAACCACTCAAAGATTTATATTTTGGGATAAATGATGTCATTTTTTAGTTGAATGCTTCATTATTGTTTCCAGACACTACATGTTCTCTATTCGATACTTGCTTCATGATTTCGAAACAAAAGTCATTATAATTGGTAACAAAGTTCTGAATAGTTATAAACGTCAATAAAATATATTCAAATATGATGTATGAGTTGAACATTTGAGTCTATATGAGTATTATGTCGTTCGAATTAAAATGTTAATGCGACGTTATAGTTGTAAAAAACATGATAGAAAGCGACTCGTTACATCAGTATTGTATCTTTGGTAATTTTGAATTGATTTTGACATAATTCGAAAAATTAAAAAAATCGTAGCATGTATTAAACAATAAAAATAACACTATGGCTCCGCTGTGATTCTCTGTGTGGAAAAACATAGGTATAATCCAAGGTAGCTTAGAACGAGATGTATTCTCAGGTGCATTAAATTGACTGTTTGTTGAACAATTTGCCTTGTGATTTAGTTAAGTTTTTCTTTAATTTAAAAATGCATAATCAACGCATAGTTGTACTTTAAAATTATTTAAATCACAATGGCATTATCGTTTCAAGTGATTTTCTCAATGTTAAATAATTGTTTATGATGTTTTGTGTGTTATAAAATATTCCGTCCTGTCTTGTATAGTGATCGGAAACAAGAACTTGGGACGCTAACTGGCTGTCCTCTCCTTGATGTTCTTCTTCAAATTTGTATTACTGTTCCTCGTCGGAATGTTTGGCATGTGGTCTCTGTCAATAAAAAATGACTTCTTCATTCATCTCCTGCTGTTGCAACTGGACTTTAATTTTATTTGCCTATGTTACTATGTGTGAGCGTCTATTGTTTAAAAAAAAGCTGAGGCAAAATACTTAACAACGAAGTAAAATGTGGAGACCTTTCGGATATGAATGGTGCAATTAGTGGGTGCCATGCAATTAATGCTATGTATGAGAAATAAGCAACAGTTATTAATTTCAGCAATTGTTTTAGTTATCAGAACATAAAAATAAAAAGAATTAACTTATAATTATTAATTTAGGAATGGTGTTTGCAAATAATTTTAAACGATTGCCAAACTAAAAACATACTAGTTCGTTTGAATAATTCGACTTTACAGCTCGTTGTTCTATAACTGTCAGTGGTCTTATTTAATAAAAAAAAAATAACACCATTAAACGAATGAATCAAATGTGATTTAGAAGCGGTAAGATGTTATAAACATGTATAATGCTTGTATTTGTGTATTTATTTTGTTTGCGCTACGAATTAAGTTGTTTTTATAAATTGCTCAACACGTTATTTTACTAAGGCGCTTGCTTATAATTTTCTAGTACAGTAATGCACCAGATCAAATAAAGCTCAGGCTCTTTGTGTATTTTGTAAGCTACCGTCATCTTTTTTCTTCATGAATGGTCATTGCTATTTTCATGTGTAACGCACATTGCGTCATTTAGGAATTGTTCACACAAACCACTTTTTTATGTCTTATCGACGGATTCTGAGATCACATATATGATGGTTTTGTCAAATCAATTAACCTGACATAAAGTACTGTTTTGTTAAATGAGTTCTCCCCTATGCAGAAAATATTAACTTCTTAACTTAAAGGGGCCGTCCAACAGATTGGTAAATTGACAAAATTAAAAAAAGTTGTTTCATATTCGCAAATTTTCGCGTTTGTTATGATATTTTTTAGGAAATAGTAATACTGACCATTTACAATGCTCTTAAATATCCATTATATGCATCTTTTGACGATTTGAAAACCTCAAAATCATAAAGCGTCGTTCGACGCGAAACGATTGAATAATTTGGAAAGTTCTGTTATTGTCGCTATATTTTGTGAAACTACGAGGATTGCTTATATATGGTATAAAATACGGCTATCGTTCATACTTGTCAGGATGGCCGAGCGGTCTAATTGGTTTTTACTCCAGGACCCCGATGGTCACTGGTTCGAGCCCTGATGAGGTTTACTTTTGTTCCCTTTTTAAATTGTATTCTTGTTTTTTAACTGCAGATTTTTAGGTCAAATGTTTGAATTTATCAATATAGAGCATTTAATGACATGCTTCAATACATGCCAAAATCTAGTGGACGGCCCCTTTAAATAGCATTTGCTTTATTGGTATTTGTTGTTCCCTGTAACGTTCCTTTTTGTCTATCACTAATGAAATAACATTTAATTATCGCACACATTTGATCCCATAGCAATCAAACATCGCTACAAACACAGCGCAGTATGTATTTATTACACGGTTATGAATTGTTATATTAACGTACCATATATGTAAAATAGTGTGAATAATAAAAAATAAAATAATCAACATTCGCAAGTCTGATTAGATAAGAAACACCATTTCCTCTTAACATGAAATACTGATCAAATATTTGATTCAATGAATGCCCACCATGCAGCACACACCAACGACATTTTACAGACCGTACATGAACGACTGCATAGGGCGACATGTTGCGCTAAATGCCAAGTGCACTCTTGTGAGAGTGCATTTATATTAAATTTGTCTCAAAACTTGATGTATCCATTTATAACTTGTCTGGTCTATCTCGTACTGTTTATGTGGGATGCCTTTTCATGTTTCATGGCTTTATGTAATGGATTACTAATCGCAAACACACATGTTATTAGTAAAAGGTTCAGACTAATACAATTAAAGCAGTTCGAGATTATATGAAAACGTCGTATATACAAATAAAATGAAATGCTAAATACCTTATAGTGTTGCAATACAATATTATTACTGTTCTAAGCGGAAAAAAGTAAAATGATAAATCAACAACCTCATGCTAGTCGTTGTATTCATCTGTTACGTATACACGAGGAAGCTTCGGACATTACTATGTAAGACTTATAAAATATAACTTTTACTATGCTACAAACCTAAAACAAGTTAAAACATTCATCTACATTGTACATTATCATTTTGTTTAATTTTGGCAAATGGTCAAAGGCATTATGTAATATATATTTTTTGTAAGTATATGTTTTAATGAAGGATTATATCTTATAAGTAAAACGGCTGAATTTGTATTATTGAAAACATTTTGTTGAACACGAGTTCATAGCACTACGTGACACTAATTGACATTAGTTTCGACACCATTCAGGCAACTACCTTGTCAACAAGTTGCAACCGCAATAAATAAGAGTCTCGCTCTGAGAAAACGGGGTTTAATGCATGTGCCCAACGTGTCGTTCCAGATTGGCCTATGCAGTCCACAGAGAGCTAATCAGGGACGACGCTTTTCGCTTTTATTGTATTTAAGTTAATATGAAGTTTGTCTTGGCAAAAGATCCAGTTTAGTTGGAAAGTGTAGTCCCTAACAAGCCTGTGTGGACTGCACAGCATAATCTGGTACGGCACTTTACGCACTTGGATTAAACCCCTTTGCACAGCGCAAGGTTCGTATGTATAATTCCAATTCGTTTCCTTCTCGCTAAGTTTATGGAATTTCAACACGCAAATTCTACAACTATTTCTATAATATATTTACAGAGGCAAGTCCTTACATTACATAAATTTACACAATGTGTTCAGCGCCTATTGACAACAATATAATGCTAACTAGAAATGGCGCGGCAGAGGCCGACGCGTATCCCCACACCGAATGTTTGACATAGGTGTGCCCCAGGGTTGGTAATAGGGCCATGCATAGTCAAAATTGACCGTATCATAGAGAAGTTCAGTATCAATTAGAAGTGAATTGGTGTAGAAATGAAGAAGTTATAGTAAAGGCAATTTTGGACGGGTGTGACCTATGTGGGCAGGGTGCCCCAGGGTTGGTAATGGGGCCANAATCATTATATGTATGCAATTAACAAATAACCTTAAAATAAAATTACTTAAATTGCAATGAAAATAACTATTTGTTGTTTCGTATATATTTGTAGTTAAATGTTCGGATACAGCGATAAAACCACTACTTCATTAGAGAGTGCAGTACACGAACAAAACAACATTTTTTCTCTCAAAATCATAACACTCCTCGTGTCTGCCATATTGTGCTGACCTTCATTAAGATCCTCGTTTGAACAATATTGAAATTACGTCGAGAAAAAAGCACATATTGTTCATGAATACATCTCTGGTTTGTAGTATATGTATCGTGCAATCTTGTGCACTTTTGAATAAATTTGATTAGATTTTCAACAGGGTTCCAACAACATTCGGCGCATTAACTTTTCATTTTAAAAACAGTCCGCAAATAAGACTTAGACCGTGATCATCACTTTACAGATTAGGAATTGGCGCCATTCGTTAAACCTATGTAATGAAACTTTCATGTAATCGGGTTGTGCTTGTCTTCGCTGAGAAATTGCATCTCTGACAGAAAGGAAATGCAGCGAGATATCCCATCGCTTAATGATATTGACATTAAAACAGCAACCTATCGATTTAACATCACATCGAATTGTTAAAAGTATTAACTGCAGTTATATTTTTTGTTTAATCAATGTCGATATAAAAATCAAATATTATTTCGTACACAAATGAAATTCGCTTAAAATAATTGTTATCGAAGTTAAAATCGTGTCGATTACATAGTCTTGTCGCTTTCGTGGGTCATTGTGCAAAATCGGGTCCGACGCAGCGCTGGCGATGTAAAAGCAATCACTAATTTAAGGACCGCATGTGTGCGTGTAGTACGACTTTGTTCTACATATATATAATCTACAAGGAGTTGATATAATTAATATACAGGATTAGCATAAGTTTACTTTTTTACGTTATTTACTAAAAAATCAATTATCAAAATGCATATACAAGTGAACTTATGTGTGGCTGTTGAATTGCATTTTTGACCTATCGTGATATTCAACAACATGTTTTGAACAATTCTTATCCAGTAGTTTTCAACATACAAATTATAAAATTGCAGAAGCTAACGTATAGATATCACCAATAAAACCTGAAAAATTGGCTTTTTTCATACGTCAGTCGTAAACTTATTAAATGTACAGTGAAGATATGAAAAACACGTTTGTGTTAACCCAGTATTTGCTGTTGCATAACGAACGCGTTCGCCAATGTACTTATTAGACATATACCTTTATAAATACCATGGTTTATACATTTTTTTTGTTCTGAAACAATTTCTATAATATTTTATATTTGCCAGGAAGTCTGAACCGCCCGAGAATTCCGATGCTCGGGTGTTACAATTGCATGCCGCGCGTGTCTATAGTCCATAATTGGTTTCAATAGCAAGGTCGAACTTTCAATTATCGACATTCTTCAGACAAGATGTTCATGTCAAAACATAAGCGTCTGATCAGTTAAGTCATACTTACATTAGTTATGTAATCGTTCATACGTACATTTATTCATCCTTTAATATAAACAGACAGGTGGATTAAATAGATTGAACTTGGTATGTGGATAGGGAATATAAAATGTCCGTTCGAGTATATCTCAATCAATCGGTTACGTTAAGAAGCCGAACACTGAATCATCTTAGAATAGTACAAATAGACTAAAAATATGAGTTAAATCGTAACAACATAACCAAGAAAATTATTTGAAAATAATCGGCGTTTAAACGAATCCTGATTCCATGCTTGTCTCCATATACAGGTGCAGGGCAAATATGACTGGTGACGCGTCTGCTTAGATCTATGCGTTTTCAATGTCAAGCTATTAGGTAAAATTCTCGAACGCTAGTTGTTCGGACGTATGCTGCGTTTACACTTTGTTTCCGGCGACCACGGCAATCACGTTTCGGGCCACCGTGGAGGAAACGGGATGAACGAGAGGCAGCGTAGGGGAACAGGATAGCCAAACGTGACACAACGGGGTTGCCGTGGTTGCCGTGCCAACATTTTAAACTGTCAAAAAATTTGCCACGTCAGCCACAACGGAAATGAGAAACGTGATAGAACTGTTAAAACGCAACAAAACTTGACAGTACGTAGCAGGCCGAAACAGAACCCGAAAAGGGTCCGTACTCTGACGGGAATCCTATTCATTCCCCGACATGGAAAGTTTCTATCAAGTTGTGTTGCGTTTTGTTACGTTTTTTTCAAGATTACCACGGCAAGCTAGAATATGTGACAGCCGTTTTGCTACGTGTTTATTCCGTATATTTAGTTGTTGTACGATCTGAAACGATTCGCGCGGTCTGAAGATGAGTATATAAAATCAGGAAACTTTCATTTCAGTCTGAACACTCGAACAGTATATGCCACCGAAAAAGAGGCTCATCGCGCTGCAAAGGACGCTCAAGTTGATGAGCAACCTGAAAGTCCATGCCTACCACCGCACGATCAAGAAATACCCACTGCTCCTGTTGTTCCGCCCCTTACAAATAAGGAAGAAGGAGCAGAATGAGGCAAATGCATGTGGCGAATTCTACTCGTCTTCAAATTCCTGAGAGATAGATCTCCACTCATCGGGTGTCACAGGAACGGTGAACACTTCGTTTTTGTAGGCCTGGACAATAGCGCTGCATACTGACAAATTGCTGTCTTACTGCATCGGAACGCATAGGAGAGTGAAGAGTAATTGCCCCTGAAGTCAAATGCCTCAGAGTCAGTGCCAGTTTCAAGCCAGGTGCAAGGGCAGAGCGAAACTTCGTATCTTGTCTTGAGATGACTTGAGATATCCTTTCAAGGATCTCTTCGAATAGCTCTGGGGGCATCCTCAGATAATTCTGAAAGGTGTTGATATCTTTGTTGCGGAGTTCCCTGGTAAGAAATGCATCACCGTGCCCTTGCTGCTTCCTTCTAGCTTCCGATAGCCATGGACGAACCCACAGGGACCTTGATTCTTCTTCGTCTTTTCCCGGATTTTTGTGCTTCTTTCAGTTCTTTACAACGCAAAGATTTCATTAATGCTGCAAATAAGCAGGCAAACACAAAATCATCCTCGTCGTTCACAACCATGTCTCTGGAAGTATTTTGTTATAATAAATACTGTTGCTTTTGATTTTTCTTTTATACCGGGAGCACAATCGTGCCCAAAACCTCTCTGATGCCCACGTTTGATCCGCACGGTACATTGACAGAACGTGACAAATGAATGACAAACGTGTACAACGTATCAGACCTGCATGACAAACGCAAACAACGTGCGGGAACTCAACAGAACGCATCGTACCTTGAAGCAACATTTGGCAGACCGAGGATGAAAACATCTTACCGAGACAAATACATATGACACTAAAATGGGTAGAATAATGATTGCTTTGCGGGTATATATTGCAAAGTTTCTATACACGCGATAACATGTGATGCTCCTGGCGTAAACAACTGTACATACAGTTCGTATGTTTTTCGCACCAAGCGCTTTCGAACATAAGCATGCGCATCGTTTAATGTATTTACCACAAATGAAATTGGGTTCACCTACACTAAGGTAGTTAACTTAAATAAGAACTGATGTTTTTTTTTAGGATTTATTGTATACTTTTCGGTAGTTGTTTATATCATTGTGTATTCAAGAAGACATGCACGTATCTATTAAACAGCGTATTGACACACTACTGACTTGTGCAGTCTTGTGGTATTCTTTGCAAGTGCTGTAAATTAACGTATATAGCTTTATATTGCATATGACAGAAGTAACCTTATCATGAAAGAATGTGTTTGGGTACATGCGATCAATCTTAATAAATAAAAATAATGCCATGTACGTGAAAACACAAATACAGTAACCGTTTTTACTATTTTCCCATCAAGAGCTGATTAAATGAACTGTTGTGATTTGTGATGTTCTGTTAAAATGTATTTAATATAATATCTCAGTTGACTGAATAGTAAGAAGAATAGTTGGCGGTTGTTGTTTTTGCATCTGGCAGATCGAAATGCGTAGCTAATTATAAGGCAAGACAAGTTATTAATATATACGTATTCGATATAATTATAGTAATCGTTTGAGCTCAAATTTGAGTTCAATTAATACTTCTGTTCGCATTCAAGTTGTAAACAGTTTTATCCGAAAACAGTGTGCACATAGTTAAGAAGAATGTGAAGGTCTGTAGTAAGCTTTTAATCTAACATTGTCTAACCTGTCTTATGCGAAACGTAAACACACGTATTTGATTATAAACAGTTCAAATAATCATTTGTTTCTGAGATAGTATATGGACGCAAATGTTTTCAGATTATAGTAAACGGTATTAAGTGTGTCCTTATTTGTTTGTCAGTGTATAATGAAGGAAGTCATAAACGAAAGTAAAAGTAATTGCTATGTGTACAACTTATAATAACATTGATTTACGGCTATGCGTTTCAAAACAGACATGGCGTTTTTGTTCGAGGAGGGATCTCGATCTTCATAAAAATCAAGTGGTAATCATATGCCTGTAATAGGTGCCACATTGTATGTCGAGAAGACTGAGTCAGGACTCATATACACACTTCACTTTTCATGAAATATGCCAAAAATCCATATGTACATTTAAATCGATGAATGTTTAAACTCGTACAGTTTTTCTCCTACAAATAATACAAATAAAGTATGCACGTTGAACCGTATACTTAGCATAATCATATTGCTCACTGGGTATTTAATAACGTGGTAAGCCATTCTCTAATTATATACAAACTACTTATATAAAGAATTGCACTTTACACGAAATCAACCCGTTCAACTGTACGCTTATTTATTGACATACTTTGATAGTAGTATTAAAAGGTGACATTTTAATGAGTATATGTTGAACCTCTTGTTTATTCAAAAACACACATACAACTTGAGCTTCAACAGCAGGAAAGACAATCCTTATTATGCAATGCATTATTTAATATATGGCAATGAACCAAATGCCAAACACTTCAAGACAAAGGCACGACATTGTATGCTTTATGTTATTGTGATTCACAATACAATACCGTATATATTGAATAACATATGCATTCATTTAATTATCAAAATGTCATAACTTACTGGATTTATAAATAACAAAAACGTTATATGGCATTTCGGTTTGTAATGACCTAATGACTCGTTCGTTCGTAGTTATATCTATGGTTTTATTAGGTCCACGATTTATGATAGAGAATATTCATAAAAGACGTTTCATGCTGTACCACTCATTCCACTCTCGCTTATGATGGTTGTAACAACTGTTTCAATGAGAACGTATACCGTATTGATGTATGTATTATCCTATAAAACCTTGTTCCATACGCCGATGGACCTCGCTACTGCAATTTAGTAAACAATATGTTGTATGGTAATTACATTTGCTTTAGGTCTTGTTGATGTAAATAACCCGACCACATATATGTCAACTTATAAACACATTCACACTCTCTTCTATTGAATTAAACTGTGTTTAATATTCGCTTTACATTTATTACAACATTGAGAATTAAGCATAATGCTCTTGCATTATAAGCGCATGGGCGAAATAACAAATAATGAACACTAAAACATAATTCTAAATCCTGACGACATGACACATCGATGATAATTGATTGAAGCCCATATCACATATCCCATGAGTTAGGTATGTTCCAAATTTCACTGAATTATTATGTTCCTTTAAACAAGTGCGCTTAAAAATCATCAAATAAATGTCCCAAATGTTCTCGTTTGAGCGTCACATTTGACAACACATGTTTTGTCCTTTTTGTATTTGAAAGCCAAAAGATACTCATATGACTGTTCCAGATTTAAATTCAAACTATACATGTTTTCTATTTTTGCAAAGAATATAATACTATCGCAATGTTTACTTTATTGAAGTTAACTTAAATAAGTTGTTTTATCCTTCGAAAATTAACCTTATTGTATAAATAATAAAACTTCGAACACAAATTCAGAGGGAATATTGGTCAACAACCGCTACTATTTTATGTTATGTATGTTAACACATGCTTATTATAGAAATTGTGTCAAACCACACAACAATATACATACAGTGATTAAAACTGGGTCAGCGACATGCAAATCATTTGGAGTTTTAATCAGTTGGAAGGCGCGTGATAATAAGTTTGTGCGCATAAACATGTTGTGTGACATTTTTCGCATTAAAGACAGTTATGTATTAATGTTTATTTATTCCGTCCAATGCGCCCGTACTTAAGAGGTAATTTAAATGGGAAAAGCTATTTTAAGTGAATAAATATTGTACTACCTCAATTGGAATCTTGCCGTTTGAGGTTAATAAATACCTAAAATAATACAAAACGACAAAAAGAAAAAAACATGGACAACATATCAGGAAAGATGTTATTGACGTCTTTATTTTCGTAAGTCATTTGTTAAGACGAAAAAGAATTGTGTGTGTTATTCGACATTTATGCGACTTTTCATTATATTGAACTCGGTATGGCAAATTTAATTTTTATTTAAGCCCATGTGATTGCAAGTTGTATTAATTATATTACAACTCGATTTTGCAACACCTGTTATACGTATGCATGCAATCATAGCTATAATTGTTATAATGATCAAGGTATGCGGTATCTTTCCAACGGAGGTATTTCAAACAACATATAAAATAATTATAGCATTAACGCGAACTACCGGCGCCTGCTGTGAATATAATAGAATGCCTGTCTGTTATTTGTCAGTGTCCGTTTTACGGCTCAATACATCTTCCAAACATATTAACACGTTATCTTTTTGTCGATAAATCTATGCATATATAACATTTTCATTGTCTTATAATGCAGATAATTAAAATAACATCAACTCTGGAAATACCGTGCAAAGGATTTAAATGAAAGCGTAGTTCATTATCGGAAAAACAATAAAAGGTTTCCGAGACAGGACGTATTCACATGTATTTTTTAATTCTTAGTTTTAAATTATAAAATAATAATACAGCCGTACGTAGTTTAAATAATATCAATGTTGTGCTTTCTATTATTTAAACACGCTTCGTTTTATTCTTCGAAGAAATAAAACTTAAAAATCTTCGTTAAGTGACCGTCAATGTATTGCATTTTAGTTGAAAATAATAATTCTTTAAAATTTCAGTTTGGAAAAACGAATGTTGTTTCGTTATGGTTGAAGCATGTTTAGGTAAATTCATAGTAAGCATTTCAAGAACATTACTACACAAAATACGTGTGTTTTGAACATGGTACCACACGTTTCGATATCATATGTTCGTCGAACTTCAAATATCCAATGTACATTTCAAATACAAATTGTCAAATGCGTCATCATCGTTGAACGCATACTATCAGATTTTGAAGAACCCGTATTTGATAATTATTTTACCAGCGAGAACTGTTCACTATCCATTTAATATTCGTGTTTACTACATAAGATATTAAAATCAATTAATTTCCACGGTCGTAAATCCCTTATATTGTATATGGGTTATTTTTATTCAAAATATAATGAAGAGTCGAAAGGAAATATAAAATGGTAAGTATTTGTTATAATTTCATAACCATTATAACAATAAAGTTCAACAATTTTCATCTGCGCACATGATTTATTGCTTCTGGGTGAGAAAATCTTCACATGTGTAGGCATTCCGTAGAAGAAAGAGCATCGAGGTAAGCGTGTTAAACGTTATCTAGTATTTTGGTAGAAAAAACACGAGATGTTTATTGGTTAAGCAGATCTTTTTGTTAAAATCAGTTATTTAAATAAGCTGTTCATATGTACTTCATCATTGCGTTAGTTAGTCGGGACCATCTGAAATAGGAATATATATATATGGGAAAACAACACTGAGTCGGTGAAATGCTATCGCTTCATTGTACCTTCAGTTAATTTATACCAAATGTTGCTCCTGTATGACATACAACTTCTGAGAGTGCACATAAAACATGCACACATTTATTAACAATAAAGCTAGCAAAACGCTGTTTTGCATTCAAACGGGCATTGTAAAAGGACTGAAAGCAATTCAATTAGCCTGGGCCGTATAGGTGAGAAGCGTATGCATTGCCTTTATACTGTTGTGCACTATAGTTCCATTAAACTTGCTTATGGCAATTCTTTCCATAAAAAAGAATAGTGTTTAAACCTTTCAGCTACAACGCTCATGAAATCTGACGCCTTTGGTCGATACATTATTTTAATGTGGAAAACGACAACATTAAAAAAATGAAAAGAAATAAGTAATTAAGATAAAAACAATCTTTTCGTCTGAGAGTCATTTTTTTTAAATTGTTCTATATTTTTATTATGATTCTTTTTTGGATCATGCTATCATTTCCAATATCTACCTCAATTGTGTTAATCCATATACTATTTCAAATTTATCAAGATAGATTAGCTAAACTACAGAGCTCCAATATACTCTAGGGCAAGAAGTTCGAGTCGTAACATAAAGGTATGATTGGCATACTTTTAACCTCATTAGTTTGTTATTTACATCACGTCAATTCATTAATCATATGTATAAACATGACAGGTGGTTTATATGTATATGTAGGTAAACCATATGGCGCTTATAACGATCTTAAATAAACATGCTGCGTATACAATTGATATTTTGATTAATTCTTATTTTCACTTCGTTATTTCGTGTGTGGTACGATGTGTCATTCAACCGGTGTAAACTACCAATGCTTTGAATTGATCGTTCCTAGGTGGCAAACCCAGCTTTGATCATTGTATGTTCTAGTTCGTGTTGTATGTGTCCTCATGTGTGTCTGGAGTAATATCATTCTCATATATTAAGTCGCATCTTGGAACGGTTAATACAAATCATCAAACTTATCCCGGAATAAGTCACAAACATTGTACTTTTAAATATTTAGACAGATACTCATTTTTTAACGCTGAACGTGTTTTATTTACTAAATTACTAATTTCTTGTCCGTACGTATTAATAAGTTTATATAACCGGTTCGGTGACGGAATTTAGGCGGTTGCTGTATAGACAGACACTGGATTGGTGTCCGTGTGTCGTAGCTAAATGTTACATGGAAACGCTTTTGTTTGGAGTTGTTTAGAACTATTTCGAGCGGCAAACCGGTTAAAATCCTTAATGTTTTTGATTTTACTACGAAAAGTTAGATTCGGCTCTTTAAATGTGTTTTTGGAACATCTCTGTTTTGTTATTTTTAACAATTAAGACGTTGTTATGTTTTTTTCTAAAATAAAATAAAGATTAAACGGTAATATTATAATAATATGATTAATATAATAATAGTTTAGTAGCTTTTTGTGTTTCATTCTATCAGAGTACACAAACACACAACTCTAATATGCTCTATATGTGAGTACATGTGTTGATATCCGAGAAAGAAAGCCCATAGATGGTTATTGTCCATTAGTGTTGTGATAAAATAGTATTGAATTACATTCTAATATTGTTCAACAATTATATTGCCGGAAACAGTGCTGAGTATATACGATTATTCAGGGGCGAAATATTATCTTTGAAGCACACTATCAGACAATATCGTTCTTAAAAGGTATATCAAATAGCTGTACTAACATTTATGAACTGTTCAATATCAAGTGGGTCTCTTAACTTGATTTCCATTTGTTGTATCGGAATTGTGATATGGAGCACGTTGTTTTTTTATACTTGACTTTATAACTCTATCTGGAAACTTATCATACACACCAATAACACAGACCAGACCACAATCATTTTATTCCACGATGGAACACATGTTATATGGTTTCATTAGTTTATTCCTAGTGAACCGAAAAGTGACTCAACGCATTGATTTATCATTGTTTTCAGGGAAAAACAATATTGCGATTAATATAACAACATACTAACACACATACGCACTGCTAAGACAATCATTTTGCGTCCACGTGTTAATGCTTATACTTTGTGTAATTCCCATTAATTTTTATAATATATGTACACACCAACAAATATAAAACATCACGGAATTATGTAATGATGATTATAGAAGTTCAAGCGCAGCCTATGGAGTGTCGCAAATTGGGCAATGGCGGTGTAATTGCGCGTATGTTAAACCAGAACACCTGCTTGCCAGTGTATACCACTGTAACAAACAAATTAATTTATCAACGAGTACAGTATAATCTTCAAACATGGCAGAGGAGAACGGTGTTATATGTTTATACATTGTTATTGTATCTTTTCAAATACACACATATTGAATAAAAATGAATATTATTGCTGAGGCGCGTTTTTGAATGCTTTACTTTTTTTCAAATTTACAAAGACAATACTGATAAGCAATAACACATACAATGTTCTAAACCATCGTTTGAGTAGTTTATAAGTATGTCCAGATCATGAACTTTTAAGGGGTCGTATGAAAGGATTGAAAAAGGTGTCACTTGACTGAAATAAAAGTGCAGCAGATGGTTTACAAGCACGTAGCTCCTAATATTCCTAGCATTATTTTATTATTCCAAAATTAAACTTATACTCGTTATACTTAACCTGCACCAACAGATAATAATACCATACATACAATATGGTACTTTAATTCAGTTAAGCCAAACACGTAGGTTCGTAAAATAAAGAGGTATAATATACACACAACCATTTCAGCGTTTAGCATGTTAAAGCATTGTGTTCTTTATATACATGTGTAACTGTATTATTGTAACGTCAGTGTATCGTTTGCAAATTGTACAACGCTTTCACGAAAAATTAAAAACCTAAAAATTTGCTATTTAAATATTGAACTGTAGAGATTTACAATCATTCGAGCAAAGTATCGCAGAAGTATTTGGGAGTGCTTTTTTAGAATATAGTTCGTAATTCGAAATATGACGTTATTTTTGGTTGAATACAGCTTTTATAGTATCCATGATTTGCGAAACAAGTCAAAATAATACAAATCATGTTCAAAATACTATGCTTTGACATATTTTCTAAAAAGGTATTTTATAAGGCTCATTTCAACGCGTAAAAGAGACTTTATACGTTACCGTTTTGATGTAGCTCTTGACAAATGTCGATCTTAGTAAATGCAGCGTTCCTTAAGTTCTTCGACTGGGTCAAACATATAAAGGTAAACATAAGTTTGAATTGAATTTTTTAGTCAAAAACAATAAACATTTGAGATCATAATATTCCTGAAATAAATTAACGCGGCTACCCCAGCTTTTATCATTTTTTTGTGTTTTATTGCGTATATATTGTTCTATATTGGATAGGCATTTTTTTAATAAAATACTACCGGATTCGAACAATCGTTTCTATACTGACATTCGGCATTGTACTTTATCATATTATCTCTCCATCATTAAACATGCTGATCAAATGTCTGCATAAGTAGCATAGTAGGAGACAAAGCTGCCTTAACCATAACGTGGAGTCTTGTGATTAAAGTGTATAGCATCGTATAGTTACGCAAGTTTGTTATTACATACAGCAATATGTCTGCAATAACGTAGGCGAACACGATGAGATAGATATAAATCAGTATAAGTAATTCCGAATTATTAATTGTATTAACTATTCATTTTAAACTAGTATTTTTAGATAAATATAGAAACAGATTATGAAAACACCGTAGATATGCAATATAACATTTACAAAACACGAATTAAAATAACAGTAATTGAACCTTATTCTCGCAATACACGATGACACTCGTTTGTTCAAAGATTTATTTCTTTGCAATTTGTGAAGTTATGCTGACGCTTGAATCGATGTCACACACGCTTGCATGGACACTTCCAAAGATGTGAAATCCGCTTCTGGTAGTGTTAAGTCAAATAAATAGTAATGCAAATTAAACAAGCGCTATTTAAGCTGCACCAGTAAGAGAGACAGCTTTGTAATACAAGGTAGTTATGTATGACATGTTACCATTTGCAAACGGTCTTACCTAACAAATATATTAACTGTGTGATATTAATTGTTCGAAAGTTATTTTTGGACTTCCTAGGTATTCCAGTTCTCAATTGAATCTGCAGATTTGTTCATTGTTTGTATTCATATGTATCGTTGTTTATCTCAAATGACATATTTATTTTCAAAACTGTTCTTCTCTGGGGAACAATATTCATGTCAAAACAAAGCAATATGTATGGTAACTTCAAAGCATCATAAGTCTACACAAACTATAGAAGACGAGTTTTTTGCAAAAATCGAATAGTTCAGGAGAAGGACGTTCTGTACCTATAACTATATAGTTATGAACACATTGTTTCTTAGCCTATGAACAGTTTAATAATTTTCCTGCATTTCCATTATATATGTAAGCAATCTTAATATTACAGCGATGTGGGCAATGCTACCAAAATTGAGTAATTACAACACATACATATTGAGATAATGATACCCATTATGTGAATCCATCCGATACATAGTCAAGAGTAAGTTATCAACCACTTTAAGCAGATAATTGCAAGATATAGCCATGATTAACACTACTTCACTTAAGAGAGATTTAATTAAAGCGGCCTTGTGCAATAAGTGTGATATCAGTACCTTACTTCTTTTCTCGTGAACTAGATACGTACATTCTATTTCAATTTCGTTATAACCGCGCTCTGTATTGCATGGCACGCTTCCATAAATTATTTATACTGTGCACAAGTGTTTTATCCCACCACAAGCGTGTCAGATTACATATAATGTATAAGAACTGCAAATCCTCCTTGGCAGCCCAATTAGGATAAAAAGATGATTATTTGCATTCTGCGAAACAACAGGAGATATAATAAAGCCTATTTGCAGATGACAACGTGTCTAATTGGCAAAGGAATCTTCACAGATTATTCAAACTTGCTAAAGACATTAACATAAATACTTCAATCCTACTTTAATTGTCACTACTGCTTCATTCGATTAAATTACATTTTCATATAGGTATACTGATATTAAGATAACAGTATAATTGAAACAAAAATACAGAAACATCAATTATTGAGAACATAAAGCCCCTTTTGATTCATTTAAACAAACTTCTTCCCTTCTGCTTCGCCATAAGCAAGCTATTATAGTATTACTCTAAACAAGATTTTCTCTTGACAATTACCAATTGTCATTATTAGAGATATTTTTGTTATTTCTTATGATGCAACTTGGTTTTTACATTATTAGTTCATACACAATTGCTTGCAAAGTCGATGGTTTATGGACGCACAAGTGAATTAGTAGTGATTTAATTACTATTTTAACAAATGATCGTATTGCTGTGATGACACTATAATTCTTTATAATGTTATTATATTTGTTCGAAGGCTTACTATCCAATGGACATTCATAACGGAAGTTTTTTGGTTTATTTAATCAGATAAATGATTGTGTTGTTAACTTGTTGTCGGCCATATCATTGCATGTCCTTGTTACCTACATTCGTTTTATGCAAATGATTTACCTTTGAAGTAAAATTACGATGTTTCTTATTTTCGAATAGTATCTACCAAGGTCAGTTATCTAGGTTTATTTTACAAAACGTGGTTTAGCCGGCAAATAAAAAAAATACAGTGTTCGCTGTCTCAGGGCCGATACAATATTATAGTAGATAGTGTTACTATACATAATAACACATTAACGTAATATGCGGGTCGTTGTTCGTTGCCCTTTCTCTGTTGCAGTTTTTAACCGGCACATAAAACGCATGTGTGATTTATCGTATTGATGTATACAATCGTCATAAAAGGACACACCAATGTGTAATGCCGGTACAACACACATCAACAATTGAAATATAACCTATAAACGTCCCAATTTGCTTAGTATATCTTGCATGGAATTTGCAATAACATAATATGCAATAAATGTTTATATTTTATTGCATTTAGGTGTTTGATTGCTGACTGTGTAGTCGATATATAATTTATTAATGAATTAATAGGATGTTTTTAATACAGTATAACTTGAGACTGATGAACTTTATTATTGTCTAAATAGGAAAGAGAACATATTTTTATTTATCCTTGTTCTCAATTTTGAATATAACATTCCGTAAATTGTAGGAATTATGTTACATGTACTCAAGATAACACTATCATGAATGATCTTATTGTTGCTATCCGTATTTTGTGTCAGGCAAGTGTAGTCATAATAAATACATTCACACACTTTATGTGCACTTAACGTGTTTTTGTTTCCCACCATACTTATTGTTATTGTAATGCGCACATCAAAGATCGAATATATAATTGTTTAATAATAGTAACGTTACAATAACACTATGAACACTGCAAACACAATAATTTTATGGTAATTAATATGATGTTGATGTTCTCAGTTTAGTTTACGTGATTTATTATAACAGGTAGAATAAACTTAAAGCAAAGTGTGCTTTAGTGGTACGTTAAGGTTTTTAAAATCATAATTACTTTTTATTGTCAGTGTAATAATCTGAAATTATAGAATTGCAGTTGTTTATCTTTTAATTTATTTTATGATAATGTATCATTATGTAATGCTTTTGTTCAAAATAAGATTAATCAATTGCATAATAACAACAGGTGTAAATGTTTAAATATAATTCTAAGAAAACGGAACGAATTCAATTCGAGACATTAAAAATGAAGCAACACATGGATGCAAATATTGAACTTCAATATTCATTGATGAGGGGATAGCAATCAATGTGTATTATTACACAATAACTCGTTTATAACATCGATATCATTTCAACATACAATTGAAATATAATTAAGTGTGTTTTAATTATATCGCATTGCATACGTGTGAAAACACAACGCAATACAATAATGTTTGATAATTAAAATTGACATGTTTGGACGAATACATATATATTATCAACGACACGAAGATTGTACTACACACAATCATGATACTACATTAAAACAACACGACAGCACATACCTGCTAAAAGATGACACTCTTGCCAAAGATGTTATATTCGTTATATTCAGTGGTATCGGCGTCAAACTCGCGATGCATGGGTTATCAGAACATATATGAATTGCCTCCATTAATTAATATATTAGTAGACTGATACATTTGTTTCTGCTAAGCTAATTTGAAGATAAACCACCAACGTATATATGTTCATTTGTTTAGTCGTCGGATATATTTTGTAAATAAGGGCTATCAATTACCGTAATTACAGTTGTGTTATGTCTTTGTGGTAAATGTATACACATTGAACAAGAACTGTTTACAGTCTAAGTCGCTTCTGTATTAAAGCGTATTAAATTAAATTAGCTAATGTTACTCATCGGATGAAACTAATTGTGTAATTAAAAGCGTTATATAAATACAGATCATTCCGATATCTTAAAGGTAACTACATTTTCGCAAAACGATTAAGATTCAGCGTCAAACGGGTTTCTCTTGATCATTTATGGTATCACTTTTCTCTGGAGCATTTCAACGAATCAGTGAGCCGTCACGACATATTATTGCAAGAAACCATACATATTTATTTTGGTTATTCTTTAATAAAAGCATATTCAATATACAAATATATGCTTGCTATTGGAATGCATTGCACACTGCAAAGTAAGTCAATAACATCAGTGTGCTGTCCCTAATTTATTAACAATATGGTTTAAAATCCGTGCATATGCAGTTATTCTGATTTTTCCCATAATCATCAACATGAACGCGTTTGCATTTTTAGTATATGATATAATACCAAATAAATCAGTGTTTAGTATATGTAAGTTTTAATTGTATGATATTTGAAAACAAGATCTATATAAGAAATACAGTTGACATACTTTTGATGATATTAGCTAATGATATGTGTACGACTTTTTTCTGATTCTTTTAGTTACAGTATTTCAGCTGAAAACGCGCATATTAATGTTGTTCATAAACTGCATCCCGTCGTGTGTGACAAGTCTTAATTTTCCGCACCGCTCAGTTTGATTGCCTGAATGATGCTATTATTTAATGTTGCAGTACTTCTTTAGACATTGTAGACGCGGAAAATGCACTGACGCTCGGCTTGCAAAGTGGGTGGGGGTCTATATGTAAGAAAAAACAACAACAAAAGAAAAAAAAACGTTTCAAAAAGTCACAATGTTCATATGCCGTTTGTCCAAAAAAGGAAACCAGTACATGAAGGTAATAATACTTTTTTGTGTAATTTCCAGATTATTAAGTACTTATTCGTTTTTTTCCGGCGGTATTTGCGTTAATGGATCAAACGTTCAAAGAAATAAAGCTCCAAATCAAGTCAACCCAGACAAATACACGGACAAGGTGCTTGTTTAATACGATCAGGTCCAGATACACCTCTTAATACAGTTAACATGCCATAGCCACAAGTATTATCTTTAAGACAAGTGATAATTACATCGATGGCCAATTCGCACATCTAGATGCACACTTATATATTTTAAAAGATCGAAATTGCTATGGTAACATATCATAAAATAAACGTGAACTTACGTTGGTAGATTATTCACGTATGTAAGAGTCATGAACATGATCTGATGTTATCATTGAACAACAGAAGCAAACAGCGGCATTTAATCACTGGCGCAACCTATATTTAAATATGCATTAATAAATGAGCTAATGCTACTCATAAGATGGCGATAAGGGCCGAACATTATTTTGAAAATACTGCAGTAATATATCAGCAGTGTAGGCTGCATATGTGTGTTTGTTGTTTTGTTTTTGCATCATAATTGGCTTTATTTCATAACAACAAGAACGAACAATGAAGTGAGATTTAGCAAATAATTATTCATCCCTACGTTTACAGGAACAAAACATCGGACGCCATTTACAAACATGAAGACCTTTAATTAGAATTAAATTATCAATGAGTTTGCCAATGCAAAGTAAAGTCCCACCAAATTATTTCCGAAATGTCATCAAACAATTTCTTTATAGCATCAACACAAACATCGCTATATGGCCGATCTACTAGATCTGTTTGCATTTTTCCAAAAGAGGTGGAGTCCAAGCATGTATTTTGATTGGCTATTTATGTTGTCATCACGACTCACTTAGTTCGTTCCCACGACTTGTTATGTCGTAATCAAGAGTAGGTTCTAGTTTCCAAAACGCGTTGGAACACGAATTAGTTATGTCTGTTCAACTAAGGCCGGACATTCATGAACAAAACATATTTTATGTAAGCTGACAACCTCTGTGATAATAATAATATGCATATAACTTATTGATTGTATAGAGTACAAACAATGTTATGTACATGAATCTTATATCATAGACATAATTTAATATACATGCCTACATGTATTTTCCTTTTAATAAAATCAATAATGTAAATGCAACTACATTCAATAACATTTGTTTTCAACACTCGTTTTATTAATTAAATTCGATGCACAAATAACGTCTTATCTCTCTGCATTTTTCAATGATGACTTCAGGAGGAACATACGTTGACAAGTCATCAAATTCAAAAGCGTCCTTGTCATTCTGCCACATAACGTACTTCAAATATCTCCATTTGGCAAATGTTCGAAAGTGCTTATATATCGTCTGTGAATGGTGATTAGGGAACAACTCAAACAACACTGCGTGGTCTGGTAGAAACAAAACGTGCGTTAGCCCGGCCCCATGCATTCCAATCAGGATATCGGTGTTGGCCATCACGGACAGTTGTTCGCGCATGCTCATCTCTTCTAGCACCAATATTGTCACGGTAGATAGTGGAATGGCAACCTGTACTGATGATAAAATCTCCGACTCGTTACGAAATTTACGCTGCACTAAACCTTTCATTTGGTTATTCTCTCTGGGTGTGTAATATAGTCCCTTCGATATATGATCGCAACCTGCAAATTGGTGCAGTCTATATTAACCCGCTTTTTTATTCCATAGGCATCCAATACAAAGGTCTGGAATTCTTCTATGTAGGGCAGTTCTGGAAGGTCATGGTTGTTCGCAGGACTGATGTAACCTAGCATGGTCCACACAATCCGTCGGTGCACTAAGCCTTTGTCAGTAGCGTTATGTCTAAATACATGACCAAACAGAGTACTCCAAACAGACTCTAAAGTATTGTACGGACGATCATCAATAAAAAGAATATCAACATTCCAAGCGTTCAATTTAAGAATCTGCGAAACAATAAAGACATTCAACCATTCGCATAAAGTGTGGTACAGATTATGAGCTTCTATACGTTGTATTACAAACACTGAATCGGTCACATGGTCCGCTTGATTGCTCTCCTCTATACTGGTTTGATACGCATGTAGATGTTGAAGCCATGCTTGAAGCGGGGAGGGTCGACCCCACTGAAACTTAAATCTGTACCAAGGCAATGGACCGCTACATTGCACCGCAAAATTGTCACCGTGTACATGTTTGGCGTAATGAAGAACTACAATGTCCTGAGAATAAACCTCTATGTTGCCATCGCAACCCCGCATGGTGACCCGCCGCTCGTTGATGACATTAAGGGGAGGGGTGTAATGTCGCAATCGGAAGTACAAGTCTGTCGCGAGTACAACAGCCAGAATGACGAAGCAAGCAGCAGCGGTCTGACATGTTCTGGATCTGATGCCACAACAAGTGGAGCGACTACGCATGTTGACAGATTGATCTAAAATAGCAAAATTATAAAGTACATCTCCGGTTTTAGTACAAATTTGCGATCATAATATGAGTATATACAGATAGTAATAATCTTTTTAACGTAAATCTCAGTTTCAGTGTATGAAAGTTAAAGAAGAAGTAATGTAAATAGTAGTAGTAGTAGAAATAGTAGAAGTATTTGTTGTTGTAGTTGTAATTGTAGTTGTGCTGGTATAAGTAGTAGTAAAAGTTGTGGAAGAAGTAGTAGAAATAGTAGTATAATAAATAGTAGTCGGTGTAATATCAGTAGAAATTATGGTAGGTGTTGTTGTTGTTGAAGTAAACACGTTGTAGTTCATGTAGTAGGAGAAGTAATGTAGAATTATTAGTATAAATAGTATAAGTATTAATGGACGTATTATTAGTAGAAGTAGCAGAAGAAGTAGTAGTAGTAGTAGTAGTAGTAGCATTACTAGTATTAGTAATGATAGAAGTAGTAGTAGTAGTGGCAGTAATAGTAGTAGTAGTAGTAGTAGTAGTAGTAGTAGTAGTAGTAGTAGTAGTAGTAGTTGAAGTAGAAGTAGTAGTAGAAGAAGGAATAGAAGTAGTAGTAGTTGTTGTTGTTATTGTTGTTGTTGATGTTGCTGTTGCTGCTGATGTTGTTGTTGCTGTTGATGTTGCTGTTGATGCTGTTGTTGATGTTGTTGTACTTTTTGTAGAAGAAATAGGAGTTGTAGTACAAGCGGGTCTAGTAGCAAGTGTACTAGAAGTAGTAGCGGTATAAGTAGTAGCGGTATAAGTAGTAGCGGTAGTAGAATACGGTAGTAGTAGAAGCGATGCTAGAAATATCGTAATTTGTAGTCAGCAGTAAAAAAGGCAGTAGCAGCAGTATTTGTATTCGTATAAGTATATTATTGTGTAGTATTTTTAGTAGTTAAAGTAGTATAAGTAGTAGGGGTAGTAATGTTATTATTAGTATTAGTAATTATAGTCGAAGAAGGTATAGAATTAGTAGTAGTAGTAGTAAAAGGAGCAGTACAAGTAGTACATGTTGTAATAGCAGCTCCAGTAGCAGCGGTTTAAGATGAATTGGATATTTCATTAATAATATTAATATTAGAATTATTATTATTACTATTATTTCATAACCGTCATTATTAGTAGTTTTGTTTTGCTGTTGTAGTTATACATCTATTTTTTTCAATCAACCAAAAGTATTTCAATAAATGCAATTTTACTACAAAAGAGTTTTGAGAAAAAGTCCTCCTGATCTTCAAAACAAATGCATGCTGCTAAATAATGTCGTTTTACATGCCATGACGTCTACATAGATTTCATTAACATTTGTATGTATTATCATTCTCCAAATAAATGCAGAGAACTGTAGAAGTCAAGCAATGTTATATATATTTCACTTCGTTGCTAGCATATTAGTTTTATGTTTTTATAACAAACACACATTTAATAATTTAACAACTCTGCCTGAACAATCGTATATACAATTATGTCTACATGCTATCACATTATGCATAGAAAAAGTAATATCTCACAGCACCTGTTTCGTTTAATGTCCACAATGTTTGAAAACATATCAAACACATGTTTAAACCTTGCAATTAACAAATATGCGGGTATTGCAGTTGTGTATATTGTGTGTTACAGACAATAATGGCTGACTCGGATTGAATTACCGATTCGTATTGAATGTCACCCGATGAATACCGTGGGTTAAGAATGAGTTTAAATGTTTACACTGTACTCTATACATATTGCTGTCGATCAGTAGTTACCGTAACGCTTTAATTCCCCGGATACGGTATAGTATGCCAAAAGTCACGTTTTATACCAGAAGTTTATTTTTTCATTTTGGCGCAACCATTTTAGTTCATGTAATAATTATAGTGGTTATCTGTGTAATATGGTAACATGCAACGATTTGACGAAGTAAAATATAATCAATTACCACGGACGTAATATAACATGGACCCGAATGCATGCTCGTTTTGCGTCTGGAGAACCCGTCAAAGCGTAATATTAAGTTATAATGACGTCACAAATATCGCTCTTAATTATAACAAACATGTCACCGATTTATGTTTAGTACATTTACTTTCTTTAAATGCTACACAATTGTATTCATTAAAAACATGTATTTGAAATCAAGACACGTGTTTAAATATACTTTGTAAATTAGTTTGACGTTTCCTTTTTGTATCTTAAGTTGTTGATAACTGATAACGCTCTACATGTTAGCTGGTTCTGTTGGGTCCTTAAAATACCCACAACGGTGTGCTGCTAATAATTATAGATGGGTTAAGTTACAAAAACACATGGGAATAAATTAGGACAGTGAACTTTAGTGATTGATTATGTAAGGAACTTTATTGAAGAAATTCTCCGCAATACATGTCTGTACAATGAAATGCAGGATATAACGCCGATGCAAAATTAGTCATTTGCCATGTGTTAATTATTAAGCTTTTAACAATCCTCTCGACATATCAAAACGTATAAAATGTTTAGTATATTAACACTTCATGTTGCTTGATAGGAGATTGTAAACAATTCCCGATAAGTCTCAGTGCGAAGTTGTTCTAATTTGATGTAAACATTGGTAAAAATGTACATCTTTTCACCGTTAAGAAAATATGAAATAATCAAAATGAAGTAAATAAATGAAAAGGTATTACTGTCGTTGTTACCAACCAGTTTTTATGTTAACGGTAATTTATATAAAAATCAGATAGACAACATGAAAATTGTTAATGCCTTTTAAACCACGCCGCTGTTTTACACACGTAATTAAATGCGGTCTTTTCCATGAATGGTTATGATGTTTATTCGCTGATAAATCACATGATTACTTTTTGCCTTTGTATCGTGTATGTGCTTTAAATAAGGAGCAAGGCTTTCAATAAATTAATCAACGACATAAAATGTATGTGTTTTCAATCTGTATTCTTACTTAGCGTTAACGAGAATTTAGCTCATCTGTTCGACATTGCAGGTTAATGACGTCATTGTTTATTTAAGTACGTTTTTCGCATGCGGCCTGGCGGACAGATGCAAATATGAAAACGCAATAAGCGTTTACCAAAATCGCAATTGACAAAGAGTTTTTTAAAGATCGACCTTTTATCAAAGAGTACTGTCCACACGTTTGTAAGTCGGCTGTGGTGTTTTCCTGCAATAACCCCGTATCTCTGTAACTTCTACAAAATTTCAAAACAATACGGAGTGATTATGCAATTTGAATGACCAATTCGTATAACTGAGACTTCGATGCAGCTAAAATGTGTCAATTTTAATACTAAGTGTGAAGGAATTGGTTTTTGGTGTGGGTCATCGTTCACACAGGTTCTTCCAAACAGTTGATGAACTTTAAATTACATACGATAATCTTTAACGCACGCACAAACATGCACACTTACTACGTGGTCATGCGTGAAGGCATCCGTTCGCCCGTCTGTCCATTTGATTGCATAGGTACTCATTTACTCCTTCGATGTATCGTGATATTCGATCACATTTATGCTTAAGTCGTAAATGTGTGATTGATACCTTTTAAGTATGTTTTATTCGCAAAACATAATGTACATCATTTTTCAGTGTTTTCTTAACGAAAACATATCTTTTTGGAATGCATTACCAGCTTCATTCTCAAAATTGCTATTTTGGCAACAGTTGTTTCGACAATAAAAATCTACACACATCGATGGTTTCGACCCCTGCAAACCCTTGTAACGAATGTTTACTAAAAAGTCATACAATGTATTGGTTCCCTGTATTCTAATTACGCTGTACAATTCATTAGTTTTAATAAACATATCAGTATTGAAATAAAAAAGCAAACAGCTTTTAAACACTTGCCAATAACACGCAATAATCAGCAGCATAGATACTCGAAGAGTTTCATAATTATAAGTAAGCATAAACGAGTAATACGAAATAATGAAACGAATTTTCCGTGAAGCACAATGCATATGCAAATCAATAACCTATGTTATATGTTAAAAGTCGTTAACCAGAATTCTTTTACTGGTGTCACTTAACAAACGAACCGCATGAACATAATTGATTGTTTGTTAGGTTGTTCATCGCATGCAAAATAACGTATGAATGGTCAAATAATTGATTTAAGTTGGTTAATGTCCTGCATAATTTTTGTGAAAGGCAATATGATCCATGATTTGATTTGATCTTAATTGTTTGTGCAAATCCAATGGTTTTTGTGCTAACCAATCACCAATATAACAACGTATATAGTAAGAGTATTTTTAATAGCGCTTTGGGCAAGTGTTTAAGCAGACAATAGCAACTTTATTATCAGCGACATGTTTGAATAATAAATGAACAAAGCTGCCATAAAATATAATTTATCAATTATAAAAAGGCATAGCAATTTTAAAATTCACGTATTGATGTATTTGATTATTTCGAAGCATCATTAATGTGTTTGTTTTCTGTCCATGTCAGAAATAAAGATTCACACTGTGTATATGTTTAAGAGTGACTCGGAAAGAATTCTTCGTTTATTTGTTGTTGATTACACCACTCGCTGACACTGCAATATAATTTAAACAGTACAATTACATTCAAAGTTGTTTTGATTGCTGGAGACAGTTATAATGGTGAACGTATGGAATAACTTTCATTTACTATACATAATACAAGCTAACTATCACAAACTGTGCATCGCACACGTTCATTTGCGCTGATGCAAATTCACACGGCTCACATTTATGACACTGGTGAAGAACGTAAAATAGAATCTATAATTAATGTATGCATACAACCCGAAACAATACCACTGTACGTAATACAATGCAACCACTTACTTACTCGCACTAATCGAGTAACTTTAATCGCTGTATTGCTTTCATCTT
Organism: Dreissena rostriformis; assembly: GCA_007657795.1. Taxonomy (NCBI): domain Eukaryota; kingdom Metazoa; phylum Mollusca; class Bivalvia; order Myida; family Dreissenidae; genus Dreissena; species Dreissena rostriformis. Next base: position 66,902 of record VMBQ01001709.1, read on the forward strand.
CTCCAACCACTAATCTACTCGCACCAGTCGAGTCCATTTACTAGCTGTATTGCTGTCACCTTCGCCTACACAGATGTACTTTCCAAAGTCTTCCAACAGCAGCATACCAGTACGAGACATTGCGGTTATAAATTCAACCGGGCTATCGCCGTCTTTTTCAGTAGTGACCTATAACAAAATAAAACATTTACCATGTGTCTGTTATGCTTTTTGACCGGTATTTGATCCGTAATAGCCAGAGATGTGTAAGATATTAACAACTGAAATCTGTTCTGCATGAAACATGCCACAATTTAATGTGTACGCACTCATTAAATTGCGATTTGTTACTTTGTTCGTATAGGCCATTTAAGAAAAGGGCTTAAATGGGTATTGACCTATTTATTACAAGGATTTTCGAGATCAGAATCTTTCTTGCTTCTTGTACTTGTTAACAAACATTATTGTGCATTAGAAATTGAATCACCAACACTAATTGCAAAACAAATTATGTTTCTTTTTTAAAACAATCACATTAACAGCTACATTTTTTTTAAATATACAAAACAAGACTGATTTGCGTAATATGTTTATTTTAATGTCTAATTACATGCTAAGATGTTTAAAAAATCTGTAAATTTCATATATTTTTATTCCAAAAACATACAATAATACAAACATTTTCTTTTACAATATTTGCAAATGTTTCACTCAATAATACGTGTGTGGTATTTTCTGAACTTTTGTAACCACGTTTTGCTTACACGAATATCTTGCTTGCGATTTCATTTCGAACCAGTTGGGTCATGCAAAAGCTCTCTGTTGCTTACAATAGACTAAACCGTACCCCTTCTATAACCTGAGTATGGATGAAGGTATTGCGCTGAAAGTGTGCGTGTAGGTAACTGTACACATACACCTCGTTTGTAATTTCGCAATTTATTCAAAAACGTAAACATGGTTTCGTGACTTTGCCATGTATCTTGTTTAAGTGCAAAATAATGTTAAGTATTTATACAAATAAGCAATACGTGTACATTGAATTTCCATCCAGGGATAATCTTCTTGCCATTTGGATCCATCCAGTATCCTTCTTTTATCGGATGTCCCTCCACAACACATACAAGGGAGACAACTTCTCCCTCTTTGGCGTTGATAATCTCCTCCATCACATCTACTTCTACGGGAACTGTAAGTCAAAGTAACACATAAAGATCGTGGGTCTTTCTTCAGCCATATACCGTTACCCTTGCTGATATGTAAAGACAGAAAATCGCTATTTAGAACCGCTTAAAGCAATGCATGAATTTCCGCATAACCTGCTGGCTTATAAACTTATCGTATATAAACGCACACTTTTTCTCCCAGTGTCATAGTGTATATCTGTGTTGTCCTATTTATTATCCAATGTTCATACATTGAGTATGTGTTTTTCGCTAGTGGTGGTAGCGTCTTATATGGCTAAGACAACATGGTATTCGTATTTTGCTCCTTACGTTCAAGATTTAGTTAGCAGTGTTTCATTGATTGAGGCTTAATAACCAACTTGCACAATTATGTTTTCATTAACCGTTGGAGTACGCAAGCAAATAACGATCAAATCCCAGAACATATTTCAGTACGCTTTGTCTATCATATATTTCTGAATTTTATAATCAGAAGCATGCACTTGCAGTTGTTTTAATAGTAACAACTATGCTGACATTCTAATATTACAGTGTTTCATAAAACCTATGCTATAAGTGTCGAGCTAAACATTATTCGAACTTCTGCAAACGTGTGCAACGAAGATTATTTCGGTGATCCTAATTGTGAATGTCGCAACAGTGTAACATATTTATTCAATTGTAATTACTAGCAGGTCAAATTAAGTTTATCGACATTCTCTTTGTGGTCAATATATATTACATTTCGCAGTAACATAACTGCCATTTATTCTATAGTAATAAATATCGATTGTAACTCACAGTTCACTGCCAGGTCAATCGTGTATTTGAGGCTGCCAGCCAAGTTCTTGCCCTCGCAGATGTAACTATCAGCCGCGTAACGCTTCACTTTCGGCAGCCGCAATATTTCACCGGTTATTCCCGTGTCTGGCGAGACAAGTAAGACGTTTACTTGCATACAAGCGCAATATACATGTATCTTCCTATATTTTACGAACGTATACAACTGATTGCATTAATCCATACATGGGTTTATTGTTTCCACACATATGAAGATTTTAATCTTATGTGTAATGTTTTCAATCCTGATTAATGTGATTATCATACAGAAGTAAATCACAGGGCTATCAAAACCCGTATACGATCACAGACGTAGCATTCAATGTGTAGAATATCCTTAAATTTTGTGCAAAATGTTGCACACACGTTAACCACGATTTAGAAAGAGATAATAGTATACCCATATTAAAAATATTACTTCAGATGTATATATAAATAAGTTAACATCCAGTAAAGCTCTTTAAAACGCACATGCACACATTTCACTTCTACTAGTATACGGAGCAATAGCAATAGTAAGGTTTGTATAACTATATTCGTAACTAATGTTCTCACCTACGGCGTTTTTTAATCCACGATACCAGCGAATTGTTGGCGTAGGAACACCCGAGAAGTAACACTTCAGTTCCAGTGAGCTGCCTTCTGAGAACGTCTCTTTAGAGTCAGAAGAACTATCTTGGATAAGCCTAGGTCCATCTTAAAAAAACACAACTACGTTAAATTGATATACTTCAATTTTTTATATTACCACATATAATAATAACGGTTTGATAGTAAATCCTACTCTATTTAAGCCTTAATAAAGGCAAACTATACCTTCTGCTTGCATATTTAAAAATTTCAATAAAACCGAAATTATTGATTGGTACACATGCAGTAACTTGCAATTCAATTATTATATGTATGTAAAATGATCGAAAAAGGAGTGATGTTTTTTCTACATAATAAATGTATTTCCTTAAAAACTGTTTTGTAGTATTGCCAGGACAAGATACGCTGCATTTGAACTTTCTTGTCACATTAAAATTCTAAAATTAAATATTTTAATTTGTTAACTTTAAAAAAAATCTGGAACAAATATAGAAGAAAAAGAAAACAATATCATATGCACTATGGTATATGATTATTTCTTGAAAAGCTGGTTATCTCTATATTAGTTATTTAATATTTGTTGTGCATTCTACAATACAGATAATAAGTGTGTTTCGAATGAGGTAAACACACTTATCTCATATCAAAGCGCCATCATTTTTGGCACAGTTTGCATGAGTCTGATATCATCAGATTCACCAACTCCTTGGCGATAATCAAACTACAAAACAACACACCATATCACACCACATCAAACCATTCCACACTAATCACATCAGATTCCATCACATCACATCACACAAAATCATATCGCATCACATCACATCTCACCACACTTTACATCACATCACATCACATCAAATCACACCACACATTATATAGCATGGCATCGCATCACAACACACCACACATTACATTACACTACACCACGCATTACATCACACTTCACCACACCACACATTACATCACATTTCACCGCACATTTGTCTTTTTAGTTCTTAGTAACCAATGCCACTGCCATACCGACTATTTCCAAAGTCCACCGAGCAATGACCTTTTCTGTGTTCGTCTCACAAGTATAATCCCCTACAAACGCGTCGTCAACCTTCTTAATGATCAAGGTCCAGTCGTGTTGAGTCGGCTTTTGGACCTCAATGTTGTTCTGAAAAATTAGCATACCATCCCTACGTGAATAACGAGATTGGATTGGCTATGATGACCTCATTCGTTTTCGAAAAAGCATCGAGTTAATAGATTGCCAATAAATCAAAGTAAATTATTTCTATGTTGTCATTTATCTCGTGAAACATGATTACCAAAACAACTAGTATGAATTTAGGACAACATTCAAGCATGTAACTATGAAAATAGAGTTCGCATGCAAAAGGTCAATATTGCCGCAATATACTATATGTCTGTAAATGTTTGTTCCACTGGTAAGAATTCCCTCTTTTGTCAACTTCCATCGGATCTGAAATAAAAAAAATCACCAAATATGCCAATTAGTTTAAGATATCCAGATCAACTGAAAGATGCACTGTTCAGCACGGGTATCCCCGGCCCGGAACTATCTTTAATAGTTTCAATACAATCCTTATTTGAAGCTTTCAAGTTATCATATCGTTTACATAATCTTTCGTGTTTGTATGCGCACTCATCGTGACATAATGTATGTTTACGAGACAAAGAAAACGTTTAAAATATACGTTAACATCGGGATTTTCAATATCTGGAATGAATTTATTTTCTTCCAATCACATGAAATGAGTTGCAATAGCAATTATATTGCGCATATAATATACATATAAGGCAATATTCTCTCTTTTCAGATGTTTGTAGCTTATTATAATCTGATAATACTTTTATGCAATATACAATATGACACCTATTACACATAAAACATCAATGACAGATTATAATCTAGATAGACCTATGCTATTATATACCGAAGTTGTTTCATCCAGTTCTTGGAACAAGCACATCAATGAGGCGGACTCTCCCCGACGGATTTGCAGCTTGTTGGTAGGTGCGCCGGCAACCATCATGAGGATATACACGTCTTAACAACGGTAGAGCATTTGCAAAGTTATTAATCAAGATTACATCATCAGCAAGAAAACATGTAAATGTATTGCGTGTCTATGTTTAAGCATTGAAGGTCAATAACTAGAATGTGTCCCTACACATAAAATCCGTACTAGTCCCGAAAGTGCAAACACTAAAATCGAATGATCAGTAGGTTATAGATTAAATGGTATATTGAAATAGAATATACCGATAGATTTTATACTATCAATTATGAACACTTATTTCATAATAGTTAAAACAATTTATATGGCAACGTTTTTTTGTTGTGTGCGTTTAAAAAGAAAAAAAAACTACATCTACGGTGCGTTTCCACGATGTATGATATGATTGTGTAAGTATATGTACATTATTTAATTAGGCATTGGTAATGATCAACATCTTACTTCGCATATCGGCTATATGACTGGACTTACAACTGGTAAATGATATATCAACATTATACGATTAATGTACCATTTGCATACCAACAAAGCAATATGAAGTTTACTTTGAGGCATGAGTCCTTATTGATAACCCTTCATAACGTTTGTATGACACATCTATAGGTTTTATTATTTATATGTAATGTGAATGATCTGATACTGATTAATATTGAACGTTGTGTGTGCTGTTTTCGTCTATAGTATAAATTTTAACACGTCGCCATGTGCATGTTTATATCGATAATCAGTCGTTTGGCTACATATTTTTTATTTTGGACGAAGGGCAGATTCTGTCACATGCATTAGATAGCTCAGAATCCGCCTATTACGTCCAATTTTTTCTACTACTTAGGACGACTGTACCAAGATTCGATCGTTTGAAAATTGAGTGAAAATGATTAATTGTTTTTGTTATGGTTAAGTACTCTATTTAATTAGAATCGGAGACGCGAAGTTTCGGAAAATATCACCAAACAATTTTATTAATGTTTACTAATCCTTAAAGCCACACACCTTGAAATAAAGTACATGTTAATCAATACATATAGATGCAATTTGAAAGTGTGCAAAATATTCATTAAATCTATAGCCTAGTTAGCAAGCAATTTATTATTTTTCAACCGGGAATTACCGCTTTTAAAACCGAAAGTAGGATTTCAATATTATACGTCCATTTTTACAAGCGCGATTATTTTTAAGTTTTAAAGCGCACAAAAGACGGATTTCTACCTTGTAACCAACAGATATATTCTAATTGGCATAGATACAATTAAATCTATAACCTAGTTAGCATGTTGTTTTTTTTCAAACGGTACAGCTTTTAAAAACGAAAGTAGGTTTTTTAGACGCATACGTCCATTTCGACAAACGCGATTATTTTTAAGTTTAAAAGCGCAAAAAGACGGATTCCTACCTTGTTACCACCAAATATATTTTAATTGGCATAGATAAAATATATTTCTTCTTTATACTTTAATTTACTATGCCAAATAAGGTGTGTGGCTTTAAAGTTAACGTGATTCTGTTTCGATCAAAAAGGTGTCGACATAGACATCCTCTATAAACATCTTTAAAAAGAACGATAACAATGAAAGTGATATTTGGTGGTTTCGTTAGACTGCAATAAGGAAATTTTAAAACATTTCTAACCTTTTGTTTCTGTGGTATTTTGCAAAAAAACGCTGAATGAACGATTCAGAACAATAGATTTGTATCTCTAGTAACCTAGCAATAACGATTTATAGTCTTGTTCACGAATTGTTAAAAGGACAATTTTACAAATGAACATTTATCATCGATTCAAAACAAAAGAGCATACGCTATGATTATTCAAACAAACGAACTAACAATCATAACAAAACAAGAGAATACAGGTTCGGTTTTGTATGCTAAGTGTCAATTGCTTTAAACAAAATTATGAAGCGTTTTTACAGTAACCATTTTGATCGATAGCTTTGGAAAATATATTTATTATAAACATTGTGTTTCAGATTTGCCAAAATAATTGCAAAAAGGTAGCGCACTATACTTTTTCCCGGATTCCTAACCCGGCAAATGCTAACTTTTTATTGCATGTTTTGCTTGAACTTGTAACTATAGCATAGTATTGCATATATTATAGTTAAGTTTATAAATACACATTCTGAAATTTTTTAAACATACGAGAATCTGTAGGAAAAAAAATCGTTAAAAGTAGTTTCCGTTGCATCAATTTGTAAATCCTAGAAATATGAGGGATTTCACAATATCAACAGTAACACATTACGTACAGTTTTATTTCTACTTTTCCATAAATAAACGTTGTTCAAACAAGGTAAATTAATAATATCTGAATTATATTAAAACCTTCTCATGTTAAAAGGAACACACATTTAGCCTAAAATATATTTGTTATTAAATATACCATACGTAATTATTAAATATCACATACATATTTTATAATATACTCACACACGGCGACTTGTATCTCCGATTTATAGCACATTTACTTTAATCTAACTTATTTTTTGCTGCACATCGAGCAAGACGATGTCATCGATGCATATTTACTAAGCTCTGAATATAGTCTACAATCTTTAAACATACAAAAGTGAACCAACTCTTGAAAGAACTGTTAACTTCCCGGACACTTGAGATATTACGCTGATTAAGTGCTACAGTATTTGTTGTGTGTGGTTCTTTTTTTACATCCACCAATATACGGCAACGTTGAAATGCTTCGACGGGAAGATTCGACCAGAATTATTTAAATTATATTCACTACTATCTGCGATTCCCAAAGAATATAAAACAGTTTTGTATACACACGTGATAAACACATTAACAATGTCGGAGAACACTTTTGGTGATGTGATAGAGAGTTCCAAAATTAAATAAACAAAACACTGTATAATATACACACAAAAAACACAAATTACAATTTATAACAGTACTAAAATGCAATAGAAAAAACAATCGAATCTTAAAGAAAATACAGACTGGAGAATAATATATACAAGCCAACTTAAGTCAACAATCGACACATATCTACGAAATGTTCAATATGAGTTCCTATCTAAAATAGTACCAACACATAAATGTTTAACAAAATGCGGACTGAAAGCGTGTAGTTGATGCGAGATTTACCAATCAAATATTGAAACAATTGACCATCTATTTTGGGAATGCACTTGCATTAAGAATTATTGACCAAACTGCAACACTTTCTGAAAGACGTGAATTGTTCTGAATGTAATACTAAATTTAATGAAAACATTTAGATTTTTACATGAAAATTAAACAAATGCATTCCAAATTTTAATATTTGTCTTAATATTCTACGTTCGAGCGTTAAAAAGTTCATCAATGTTGCTATCTTTTGTACGATATATCAGTGTTATCTTAAGTTGTTTGACTTGCGCTAATAAAGACACTTACGCATATCTTCCGCCGGAAAAAGGAAAACAATAATGTTTAGTATTTTCGAATCGTCGAAACATTCATTTATGCCACAATCAGCTAAAGAACGCCAAGTGTATTTCACACGCCTCTATGTTGTGGAGAATTTTGTGCATCTAATCACCAGATAAATGTCAAGTATGATACTGTTTGTATGATAAGGTTTGATGCTGGTGCAGCTGAAGTTAAACGTTATTAGTTTTTTGAATCGCAATACACTTAGGACAAACAATTAAACACGCTTAACACGATATCATTAATTAGCATCTTAACAGACAGTGTAAACATCGCTCGGTGTGACAAAATAATATCAGATTTTACATTCAGTTTCACAAAAAGTACAGTTAGCTGAAGTGGCATATCCTATTTTAAAATAAGAAGGACATATGAGTCTATGTACGATTCTATATTGAAACTACTGTTACTTGTTATCCCGTGTAAGGCAAAAGACATATCAAACATATATCGCCATGTTTCAATATAATTAAAAATGTTAAACCATTTTCTATACACACTGGCGAAGATTCTTTGTGTCATTATATTATTCATGAGTATTGCACCTTTTGTGTTTACGAAATAGGCGGAAACTATGAAATATTTATTGTCAGATAATTCATTGGCAAAAAGTTTCTTTTTTATTCATAAATAAATATTGTTGTTATATGATACAGATCACGATTTAGGACCGTTAAATATCGAATTCTTTTAAAGTATTGCGTAATATAACTTTAAACAAAAATACTTACCTGGAAATACAACGTTACCATGGTGCAACAACCAACAAATATAAAAGAGGTAGTCGTCATGTATTTCGAATGATGTTAAGGTATAACACGTCATAATATATATGCATATACACACAAGTATTTAAATCTGAAAACTTTAAGGGACTGTCCTTGTTTTGCTTTAGTGTTGGAAATAATTCTTTCAAAAATTGATTTTGGAAACAAGAATGCCTCAATACTTGTTGTTTTGTAATAGTTGAAGCATATTGAGGTAAAGTCATATTATTCGTTTGAAGGAGAAAAATATACAAACTGCGAGTTGTTTTTACATGGTACCACACTTTTCGATAGCATATATTCGTCAAACTTGTATGTAAGTGTATGCATTTATTTTGACCTTGCAGTAAAGGATAACCCATGAAAGTGCAAGCACTTATTTCCAATGGGGTTCTTTGGTTTTGCTGAAGAGACAGCAAGTAGAAGACACAGTATTGAGATACAAGGAGTCCAGGTGTGATACCCTAGCTCTTTGCGAATAGATTCCTTGGTTCTTTTATGTGTTCAGTGTAAAGCACCGATACACGAGAGAATAACCTGGGTTTCATAACAGTACATCTCTTGTTGGGTGGGAAACACTTTAAGCATTTCTGAAATTTCCAGTGCCCCGGCCAGGGATTGAACCCACGACCTCTGGAATGGTAGACCAGAGTGTTACCACTCGACTACCGCACCACCCTGCATATGCAAAGTACAATTCAAATGCAAACACCAATTGCAAAATGTGTCATCATTGGAAAACGCAAAGTATCAGATTAAAAAATAATAATCTGAGATAATTATATTTTACAGGCGAGAACTATCTCCAGCCATTTAATAAGTGTGTGTACTAAAGAAGCCTTAAATAAATTAATTCAAACGGCCGTTAATTCCTAAATATTGTAACTGGATTATTTTGTTTTCAAATAAGAATACAATTAAAAGGCAAAAGGAAATATAAAATGGTATTTATTTTCATAACTTCATAACCATTTTTCCAAAATGTTAACATGTTTTATCTGCGCATATGATTTAATCTTTACATGCGCAGATGAGCCGTCGAATAAACAGTGGTTCATACCACATCCACAGATGCTCCCTAACAAATACGGTGTTCTTAAATGAGTCACGTTGCTCGAACTAGCATCGATATACGCTCGTTAAATGATCTTGCAACACAAGTATGATCTTTCTCGAATGAATGAATCATGTATCTGGGTATAAAAAAGTAAACAATACGTATTGGTTTCATAAAGTAAGTAATATAAATAGGCTGTTCATGTGTACTTCACAATTGCGTTAGTTACGTCCTACCATCTTAAGTAGGAATATAATATTTATATAGTTTTAATCAAACTCTATTACGTCAAACTCGCTATTTATTGTTAAAACATACCAAAAGATTGTGAGAGGCTTTATCAATTATTTATTACACCCTCCTTCACAGAAGTGCAAGCATACAGCTTTGCAGATATCCGTCGGTTGGTCGGAGACAGCATGATATTGTAAGAACTATTTGACATATGACCATGTAGATTTGTATGATGGATGCTTGTGGGAGAAGAACACTGCTGTTATTGTTGACGTTAACAGGTCAAAGGTCAAGGTAATTTCTTTTAATTTGCTTTGTATGTATACACTTTTTCCTTTGAGTAATGTTATTATCCGTACCCACCACTTTAATACAAGTGTGCATCTCAACATGAGACGCCATATTAGCTCTTTATTGGCAACATTATGGTTCAGCCTGCAGTAAAAGCGTTCAAGCATTAAATCATATTTGGCATGGTATTTATATAAAAAAATCTGTTCGAACTAGTTGTATTACCCATAAATTTATATTTAGTATTGTCTGATTTAAAATTCTAAAGATAGAATTTTAATGTTGATTTAAACGTTTAACTCTAAACGTGTTGAATATTTAATGCAGGCTACCAAATGAATACAACATATTACCATGGAAAAATACACTCATACTCAACTCGAATGATCTTGTAAAGCTTGAAGACAATTTCAGTTCTATTTTAGCTTAATTGCAATCCCAAATATTACACAATAATGATACGATTCTGAATGTGATGGGTATGTATATTCGTAACTGATAGGCAGACCGGAATTACTAAACATTCCAGCAAATCTGGAGATTTGGAAAACTAGTCGAATATTTGTTAAATGCGGTCGTTTTGAATAATAACATTTTTTCCGAAACTAGGAGGAACTACATTTAGTCATTTATTAATATATACCTTCGGCAGAATCTTTAAATAAATACTTTTTTAACAATGGTGTGCTCTCGCTCGAAGAAAAACAATAGTTGTTAAGCTGTGTTAAGATATAACTCAATTTTGCTAGAATATCAATCAGCATACGATGTTTAAAACGTTGTCAGCCGCTAATGAATTTTCAGATAACGTTTCCTCGACCTTAGGTTAAAACGACATTTAGTGTTTGTCACTCCGGGTTTAATTATGCTTGATTGGCTGGTATTTTGCTTGCTAGATTACGCATGTCATCATAAGCGTTCAAAACTTCAAACATCGTTTTCCATTAAGTTCGTTAATTCCCAATGCTACATTCGCACACGTTTTTCGCAAACGTGCTTTGCACACGTTCCGTCGGAAGTTTGCACACATGGCCATCGAATGTTTTACAGTTCAATCATTATGCCATGTATGTATAAGTTTAGTTGGTTTGGCAGAACAGAGCCCGGTTGGGATAGTAGGAGAAAACGTCCCACAATGTAGTTCGTTGCGTAATAACTAATAAGACTGTTTGATATTTTACTTTAACAGACACGAATTTGTGAATGTAAATTTGTTGTGTGTTTACAATCAACGGTATACAGAGATTGAAACGGAAATTAAAATGGACTCGAACTCATCCATGACTTTGTTGTACATTTCATTATACTTTATTATGAGAAAATGACAATATAAGAATATACGTTTGGTCCCTTGATTGGTGATTGGTAAAGGAATACAACAGTGAACCTCTGCAATGTTTTCGCTAGACCTTCATTTAGAGGGTCGCTCTTGTATGGCATGAAACCAATGAGGTTTCACATGAAACACACACTCAGTTATTATCAATTACATTTAAAAAGGACTGAGAACAGTCTTATTAGCATGATGACTTGTAAATGAGAAGTTTATTAAAATATTGTATAATGTTATGCGTCGGAGTTTCGTTTCAATGGCTTCATACAATTATTTTGAGACATAATAAATCCCAACAACTTACGGATGCAACATCCATGCAGTCTTTAGCTTTTGATAAATAAATTATTTGGACGTGGAGAACGTCTACATCAAATATATCGAACGAAAAAAATACTTCAGGCAAGAACAATCTTTTCGTCCTACGTGCACTTGTTTTTTACTTTTTGAATTTCCTTTTAATAACTCTCTTTTGGATCATGCTATGATTCCCAATACCCACGTCAAGTGCTTGTATCCATAGGTATGTACACGTTTATATAGATAGGTTAGCTAAAATGCAGAAGTTCCGTATACTCTAGGGCAAGATGTTCGTGTCAAAACATAAGGGTATGATTGGCATACTCGTAACCTCATTAGTTTTTATCTACATCACGCCAGGCCATTCATCAACGGAGTTAACATGACAGGTGGTCTAGATCAGCAGGTAAACCATGTGGCGCTTATAACGATTTTAAATAAATATACTGCCTATACAATTGGGGTTTTGCTAATTTTCATTACGTAATTTCGTATGTACATAATCAATATTGGCACTTATAGAATGTGTGTTACACTGCAATTAATGTTAATATGCCAATCACACAAACGTATAAGGCAAAAAATTAAATCTGTTAAACGTGGCCTTATCGTTATTTTGTACAATAAAGTATTATTCGTGGTACTGGTAACATGGCCTTATATTAATTTTGTACAATAAAGCATTGTTCGTGGTTGTGATAATATATTTCGGCTGCTATTGATGCCGCATTCATACTTATTGGTGGTGTTGTGTAATTTTTATATTAGCACTTATTGATAAATATGTATAACCTCATTCCGGAAATCTAAACACTTTATATGTTTCGCTTTGAAATTTTTAATGTTTAAAATCGGTTTATAGTCTGATATGGATAACATGATGACATCTTTAGCCGAGTTTCACATTACCCCCTGATCACAGGGATAAAAGACGTCCGTTTACACTCGGCGCAGTATGCAGCCAGGACAATTTGACTTATTTTCCTCATGGGTACCCATTTAAACACTTGGCTGGAGAGGATCAGGCGTGGGACTAATTTGTAGCTCAGAATAATTGCCAGTGGTTTGAGCGAGATTCGAACCAAGAACTTTCCGATTCCTAGACGAGCATCCTACCATATAAGACCATAGTTTTAATGTATGTAATGATATTTTTCTACTTTAAATATCACGAGGAAATAAATTGCGAACCTGTTCATTATTTGACAACATAGCAACACTGACCCTACATAGAACATCATCTGCTCGATATGAATCCACAGGTTGGTAGTTAGAATATGATTTACATATGATCGTAGGTACAAAATTTAAGTTACTTTCAATAAAAAACTATGGTCATTTATGTGCACGCTAAAAAAAGTTCTTAGCATTTGTCGATGTTATTATTGTGAACGACCTTGCCTAATTCCGGGACACCTTATCAGAACAGTACATTGGGCTTTACTCGTAAAAAAGACTTTTGTATTTCAATGTCGGATTTCTTTTTAAATTAATGGTTTTTGCTGTCAGTCTTTGTTTATGCTGCAATTAAATACAAGCGTCTGAGATTTCCATATGTGTTATGACGCGGTAAGCGCTTAGGAATAAAACAAGCTCCCTGATGCAGTTGCATGCGTGTATTGGTGGATGACAACTTTTGCATCCTTGGCAATAACGGAAACGTGACCTCAATCATCAAAACAAAACTCCAAACAAAACAAACTAAAGGAGAGTATACTTTGTACTTTTGAAATGAATGTGCGCAATTCTAGAGGGCGTAATTAAACATACAATGCATTACCTGAACGCATTTAATAAAAACATGTTTTATAGAAATTAGCAAAATATGTTTTATTAAACGATTTGTTTGGGATGGAGTGGATATCTTCATATTTTAATCACTCTTAACAATGAATGTGTCATTGCTTTCTTTGTGAAAGTTTGAAGAGATAAAGAGAATTAATACACATACTTGATTTTCCTAATATTGTTCCCCAATTGCGATGTTTTCTGCAAAATCTTGACATATCAAATTTTACGTTGAAAGGTTATTTAGCGTGTTATATATTAGTCAAATAAGTTTCGATATTAAATTGAATGTATTTGTCAAATTTGTTTTGATATAAAAGTTAATCAATTATTGAAAATCATCAAAAAATATGCAAAAATAGTGTATCCATAACCTAAACATGAAACTTATTAGGTTATAAATCTTGGCATTTAATGGAGTCTTTTTTTATTTTAAATACGTGCATTTATTTTTGAATAAACTGTGCATTTTGAAAACAAAAATAGTTTTTTGAGTGCTCTAAAGATATATTCAATGTATACAGCAAAGTTAAAAATCTATCCAAATCCATTTTTTCCCCGAAGATCATATGTATTTGACATTCAGACACATACATTATGTAATATCAGCTATACGACAAGGAACCTTGATACGGCTTATCTATAACCTATATACAAAAATAAAATCTTTTCACAATAAAAACATAATTTTGCATCCTTGCAGAATTTATAAAACGGCTCAGCTAGTTTCGTCTTGTTGTCAGCAAATACCAAATCGAAGCGGCATGTTAATAAAGCTGTGTGACACACTGATTTATTTGGTTTAATTTCATTGTGTACTGAATTTATTTTATTTTTAAATTAGATCAATGTTAACATCTGGTAACTGAACTATAAAAAGGGAATTGCGCTCTTAATAAAACCACGTTAATGTTATCATTGGAAATATATTTTCAAGACAATACCAACGGTTCTAATACCAACTCTTTATGGCACAAAAATCACTTACGGTTGTCTGCAAATATGGCAACGCATAACATTATTTTTCAAATTTCATTGTTTCTTTCATTATTTCTATATCTCATTTCTTATCATTCCAATACCTTAATGTCTTCGACGGTAAAATGTGTTTGAACAGTTTTAAATGTCATTGTTTATGGTTTCCATTATCTGTTTTATGTAAAACGAATCGTTCTTTCTTTCTGATAAGTTCTTAACCTTTCTTTTTCAATAAAATTGTCTGCTATCTAAATGTGTTCTTAGACGTCTTAAATTTTTAAGCAGACAATGTCTCGTCCATCACTCAGACGCGTGGTATAATTCCGATACGAAGACATCAATCGCTGCCACGGACACATATACATGCCGGCCTACTTGAACAAAGTTTAAATGATTCAGCTATATCCGTTTTTGTTTTAATAATGGCTGATTTATTTGCGTATTGTCTCCAGTAAAACATGTGCATTATTACAATATCGTGTTTATTTGAAGCTTATATCTAACTATCACTTTGTTTATTGCGGGTACAGGAATTGAAACAGAGTAATATGTACTAGGTTTTAATATCCAGGTCAAGTTTTCTCAGATTCACAAACTGTTTATTTGGGAAAGCAATATTCACTATGATGACAGGGTAATTAATCCGTTCATGGATAGTAACAAACATGGCATGGCGAAATATGTGTTGAATGAAACAAAGCAATAAATCAATTAAAGTCGTTCCCAAAAGAATGCCCTAAATTCTTTTATATATGACGCGATATACATTTACATAAATTGTGTACTAATGCCCATAAGTTTGTTTCCATTCAATGTATGCAAAGCAATGTATGAAAAGTTGTGCGTCTCATTTTCGCTCGATATCTATATGGTATCACTTAAAGGATTACTCAACTTATTATTGTAATAAATATTTTTAGATTTAGTATTTGTATTGAATTCGTTCGATGGAGACCCTTTCGTTTGTACGTAATTACTAGAATATCACTTTAAATGATAGGAAATTATTCGAAATACATATAGGAGTAACATTATAGATTTGCGATACGATTTACTTCAACTATAAATGCAATATGATAATCTTCTTCTGATATAAATGCCTGCAATGCAATTGTTTTTTACAGTTACAGGTCTATGGCAAGTTTTATCTCTATGTAAATGTCTTGTGATTACCTGCTACGGATAAGGCCACGGACGCTGCTTCTTTATTGTACTGATGCGAATAATTTCTTCTGATAAATTATTTTGTCGGGTGATCACCTTTGATTGTTAAATTCGTTTGTGATGAGGGAATCTTTGACAAATAAATTCTCGTGCGATGTGTTAATATCAGAGAGATATTTGCGTTCGATGCGTCTTAAACATTCGATGTGACATCCATTGACTGATATAATAATACGCGTGCGATTCGTCTACTGTCGACTTATATAAAAACAATGCGTGTAAAAGTAATAAGATTACTTGCGATTGAAACATTTGCGCAAGATTTATTACAACGCATGTAATGGGTTTACATTTTATTAAATTAAATATTCAAACACATGCAATACGGCTAAATTATACTTATGAAAGCGATGTGTAGATCATGTGTTTCAAGAATGTTTTCAAGAAAGAATTTGTTTGTACTTATACATATCTTCATTTAAATCTATTTTTCCTGCATATCGTCGTGCAATTAACACGATGTAATCGACTTCATATTGTGTGCATATGACTTTACTAATTAAATGTGACAACATAACACGCATGATCTAGTCGGCATCTGAACATTATGATAATTATGACGAGTTGTCTTCTGCGTCTAACAAATCAGATCAGCAAAATAATTATACCGTTACGCTCATAAACAAAGGACATAAACTGATGCCTTTGCTGAAACCTGTCTAGGACGAGAGTGGTCGCCGACTTATAGTCGTGAATTATGTAAAGGCTTTGCAAATTATTATATAATTTTCACATTTGTTTTCATCAATTGTCTTTTACCTCATTAGTTTCCAATTATTGATACTTAAGCTCATATTTACCTTAAGTTTGACAAATGCAATAACTTGCCATAATATCAGTTTAATCATACGCTCGAGTGGGTCAGTTCATAACTAATAGCATTTCTAAAATATTGTCAAAATGATATGCTTTGGTTTCAGTTTAAAGTTATGAACTGTATTTCAGCAATACACAAATACTTTAGTGTTACATATGCATTATAATTTGTATGCTCTCGTTGCACATCTTTTTCCCATGTGTAATTGTTTAAAAAAACGATACTCCGTGGCGATAAACACATGTGACTTATTTTTTATGTATTTTAAATAAGTAATGATTCAATTTATTTAAATGTCGTTCATCAAAAAGTGAATGGTCTTATACTTGGGATTCTTTTCGCCATGTTTGGTGATATATCGGGAAATAGCTTGGTCATTGTGAAGATATGCATCGAACAATGCTTATTGTAATATGTAAAACAAAGAAGGAATTTATTTGCGCATGTGTAACCATAAGTATTGGATACTTCGTATTTGAGATTTGAGCAGCATTTGCTGTAATTTGCGCTCAGCGATCAATTAACATTAAATTGTATTTGTTATCAAAATTGACACATGCAGGTTATAGTGAGATACGTATCAATAATACACAATGCATACTTATAATGAGCAATGTATATATCGTAGTTTAGGTAAAGGATTATATTTACACAGCAAAACTACTAAACTTCAAGTCAGAGAGTTTTCTTCTTTAACTAACCGTTGTACCTGAACAGAAATTATTGTAAAAATCCCACAATAAACTCCAATATGTACATTCGTATCGCACAATACATTGAGCATTTCAAATGAAGTATTATACCTGCAACGTATTGGTTGTTAAACTTCTTTAGTCGGCAACGCTTAATTTAGAAACTACAATCGCACATCACATCCAATCGTGTCAAATACAATTAAGCTTCTTGGAAAGACCAATCTACCGACGAAATTCAACTCCAACTTAAGATAAGAATCACGTTCAAGCAAATTTCATAAAGTATTGCTTTCATTTAATTCTGGGTTCTTGAAAGTGTGTTTTAATTTCTTTACTACCACTATTAGTGATACTGCAACAACACAGGACACTTATGTTGTCTCAACGGATCCCAGAAGATAAAATGTAGATACAAGAGTCTCCACATTATCGACAAAGGTTACTGCCGAATATCGCAAGCCACATTAGAGTGTAACAACCGAGACTTGCTTCATTTAGTGTAATTATGTTTTGAGTATATATATGTTTGTTGTTCAAAGAAAGACATGTTTGCAATGATCTAAGACTGATAACTTGAAGATTAACCCATTTATGTCAAGTGGACTCTCCCATCGTTCTAAATTGGATCAATTCATTTCCAAAATTAGGAATGTCTAGTACTTTTATTTCTATATTTAGAATATTTCTTACAGAAATTCCTTAAAGCAAAAAGCGCAGACCCTGATGAGACGCCGCATCATGCGGCGTCTCATCTGGGTCTACGCTGTTTGACAAGGCCTTTTTTCTAGACGCTAGGCATAAATGGGTTAAATGATCGATGCTGTGAGTGGCGATGACACCATTTTCATTCATCTTTATCTTATGTTTATTTGTTTGATTTTGTGCTGCGCCTTCTGGATTTATTAATATAATAGAGGTATTAAACACAATTATTTAATGTCATAAGTTGAGCTATTTTACACGCCGACCGTTTGGCCGATCATATTGACTGCCTATTTGCTTTCGGCAGAGTTTACACATGCAAAGACATTTACACAATTAAAGCAAATGTGACATCGTTGAAAAAGCAAATTATATTATTTGACACAATGATGATAGTGTGCAAAACCAGTCGACAAAATCGACATACCATAGGGCATGTCCTTTAATGAGAAATGGATATTTATAATTGTTGTACAGCACAGCGGTATTGACACAACAGGCATGTATACTGCAATCACTAAGCAAACGTGAGAAGAAAGTGTTCCATCAAACAAACTATCTCCCATCCAGCGGATATTATTGAATAACACTCTTGATAATTAGTACAGTACGTGGTTATTGTCCCGTAGAGTTGATAGAGATGTACTTGTTGAGTGTATTTGACGACATATGATCGCGCCTAACGGCCTATGCTTAAGCATACTACAGTATAAAAAACAATTAAATGTTGAGTACTTGGTTCAGATTTAAAATTGAAATAATTTGTTTGAAACATTTATGTTAACGGCTTGACCCTACTTGTCGATACACATTATACATTTGACAAACGAGCATGGTATACATTTCAAAAACGAACATTATATAAATTAGAAAGTTAAAACGGAAATTAGAGCGAAGTTATATTGCACATGATTTTGTTCTGAATAAAGGCACGGTTCGTTTATTCCATAAAATGCCTACAATCGTACTTTAAACACGAGTATGTTTACCTGTTACGACTTATACCATGAGCATTAAGTACAAATGATGCAATGTGGAACTATGTGGTTAAGCAAAATAACTATGTTAGAACATTTCAAAGCACGAATTGCATTTCCTAAATTATTAAAACAAATAGATACAAGTTAACATACATTGTAATTAATCTAAATATTACGATTTCCTGTTCCTGTCTCGAGGAGCATGTTTGGTTTATTTCTTCATAATTCGCGAGTGTTTTGTTTTTTCATTGCGGTTTTTACAAAACAAATGCCCTGCATTGAATGTTCACATGATTGTTGGAATAAATTGTGAGGGTTCCTAAATAAATTTTAACGATTCTGGTAAATGGAATGCTTAATTTTAATGTCGGTTTGCGTTGGTTGCGCCAAACCATCCGTAGGTAGAAATCATTTCAGATGAAGTTTCCGTGCACGATTATTGAGAACAAAATGAGAAACAGCACATATTCTGCATATGGTAGTTATTATGTTGTTGTTCTTGTTGTATGTTTCCTTGAAAGAAAGTTTTATTTTATTTCTATTTATATTGCTTTTTTGAAGTTTCGCATGCCAATAATATTTATACAAAGCCATGCGTATCGTCCAAACACGCTGAATTCAACATTGGCATAAAACACATATGCTTTACAAATACAATTATGTGAAATATTGTTTTCTACTTTATTGGAACATACAAAAAACAACCGATTTCAATGTATGATAATCCGTTACGACATTAACAAAATATAAATAAATCATGCAACTATAGTGGTGCTAGCAACCTTTGTACGTTTAGTCAAATATTTAAAAAAATAAATATAATGTCTTAATATTTCATTCGAAATATGTTGGCCTTTGAGCTAAATATCATTCTGATTATATCTTCAATAATTTCCAATGTTTACTCCGTTCCAATGAACTAATATTGTCTTTTTGCAAACATAGATACATACAAATAAAGGTCATCTCAGACAAGTCGGATCAATATAAAGCCGTATTTTGGTGTGAAGGCCTCTGGATATCCGTTAATGCGTTTTCATAAATGACCAGAATGAAGATCAACATATATGCGACAATTTGTTAGCAAAACCAAGCACAATTACAGCAGATGTGCAACAAAAAGCAAACTTATTTTGTCACATGATTAATCTAATATGTATAACAGCGCCTTAAAATATACAAATACATTCCAACTGACAGTTCATGAATGTAAATTCAAACATAGATCGAGACAAAACATATACCATACTTTTATTCCATCGGGATTATCTTGAATTGCTTACTTAAATTATGTTCTAACAAATTGATCGCCCTTTCAGAAACAATTACACGATGTCAATAAATATGGGCAGTGGTATCGCATTTGTCTGCTGTGAAATCAAGCCGAAATCAAGGTTTTCGTGTATTCATGTTAGATGCATCTGCTGAAACTATACAATCCTTTACAGGGAATGAAACAAATGTTTACGTGTCATACTGAATATCTATGTTTTGAGAATTTATACTCATGGACTGTTTGTCTATTGTTTATTGAATAAACCTATAAAACCTATCTTTATTGTCGATACAAATAAGTATCATTCTAGTATCTTATTACAATTACTTTTAAGCACATGTATTGGCATAGTTAAACGTAGTAACTTTTGGTTTTTGAGTGTTATGACTATATTTGACCGTTTAAGGGAATATTCTCATAATTGAACCCAAACGAATAGTAAACGTGACATATAACGCAGAAACAGTGTTTTGGTGTGTAACATGCTTCGACCCAAGAATTGCTCGTATTTAAGTAAACGTCTAGTTATTTAATCCAACTATAGTTTGTTTCAACCACGTTAGAATAACATAGTAATCATGAAAAAAAGAACAATTTACTTGCAACACTGCAATTGCCCATTGTTAATGCATGTTCGAATAGTTGCTTTTTTAGCTGTTGTATGCGAGGATTTCCAATTCAAACTGCAGACTCATTACAGCCATGAAGAAATAGATGCCATTGATGCCCATGGAATTCGTCCTGAACCAGCCTTTATGACTTTATCCAAACTGTAGACTTATTACAAACGTTATGGCATAGTTGCCTTTGATGATTGAGTTCGTCCTGAACCAGCCTTTTTTTATTTATCCAAACTGCCGGTTTATTAAATCTATGATGGCATAGGTGGCATTGATGCCAATTGTGTTCGACCTGAAACCACTCTTTCTTGCTGCAAGATGTGACTCTGTACGAGAAGGGGAAACCACGATCCAGACAATCATCAAGACGTATATTACAATACAATTTGTACATGTGTACATGTGTACTGGATCTCGAAATACCTCTCCATCAATCATATATAAAAATAGTTTTCAGTTCACGCTCAATCTTCCTTAAAATGTACTGTATAATAGTTTAAAAAGTTCCCGATCTTAGTGTTGTGTTTGTTAAACAAAAGAAAATGTTTAATTTTCACACAGTTTTAAATTTGCAAAATTTAAACTAACTAAAATATTTTTTCTGGTTAGAGGAATGTGCCGCCTTTGTATGCTTTGATATGCATGTAAATGAATGTAATGTGTATCGATATGTGTATCGTTCTGGCGTATGGTAACAAGTGTAAATAAAATTGTTAAAGCAAAAAAACAAATAGTTTTCAGGATAATCCGGCCTAAAATTAAGCTAAAAATGAACGTTGAAATGACAATGAGACAATAACATATAATATTATATTTTGAAATACACACAGAAACATTGGCCTGAAAAGTAAGTTATGTATTCAATGCAGTAGTATTTAAGCTTCATATGAAACTCATTTATGTTTTGAAAGAAACCTTGTATTGTGTTGGAAAATTCAAACATAATAGTATTGTTGTTTTTTATGTTGATGTTCATCATTTTGTTAAACAGAAATAGTTCCCTGAATGTGTATGGAGTTTGAAAATCCATATTTAGTGAACACATTGCACACTTGTAGGATTATATAAATTGGAGTGTTTCGTTTGTTCACATTATTACTGCTAAACAAAACATGGCATTTACATACGTTTAAAAAGTACTAGAGCATAATATTGTGGTTGTGATAATAACTTTACACAAAACGATATAGTGAGTACAAAACTGCATTTTTTTTTAGAAAATGAAACATGTGTGCTTGTGTAAGGTTTGAATAGCATTAATTTGTTTGAATTCTATTACACTTCTTGAACGATGTATTTTAACTAAATTAGGTTATAAGAAGCGACGTTTATATGTGTATTGAACTGGTATTGTTTTAGGATACATTTTACGCAAACGGATTTGTAAACTTATTTATTTTTCAACATTTTACTTTACTGTTACAGGCAAAAAGTAAGAACACAATCAATATTATCAGCTAACAAAAATATGTATGGTCATTTTCAACACTTATATCACGGCGTAACGTTTACCAACTCGCACCTTTCCTTGGATAGCTGGTTAAGCAGTACGAAGTGCAGATACTTATGCCCGTAACTGACAACTGGCATACTTGAATCGGACATAGGATGAGAATTGCAAGATTCATGATAAATCCCCGCACAATTTATGTGGCCAGGTTGTACTACAGCGCTCTACACAATGAGCTAGCTGGACCAATTGTAGTAAAACAAATTAAATAGTGCAATAACACAGTGCTAATGTTAGCTTATTTATTACTTGACTTGTGATATAAATACTCTACTGTTGTTGTTAGCGAATAAAGCCTCGTACAAAAGCTAAGCAGTGCTACAAAAGCATATATATATATAATTACTTTCACGTGAGACACATTTGTTGGTACAGCTGTAAAGTAACGTCATCACAACTAAGTAATTTTCTCGATATACATTATAAACAATGAATGTTAACATACCTAACACATACTTTTATACGTTTAGTTTAGCAACGAAACTGCAAACAATAAGCAAAATAGTATTTTAATGTAAACACAACTGGTGCAATACAGAAGAAACATATTAAGTATTACGCTATGTTTGCAATAAAGTCATGTACGTTTTACATGTATGAACACTTAATATTATTGGGTTTGAAGTTAATCTGCTTGGATTGCAGATACGTTAAAATTCATTCAGTTTTCACCAATTACTTTGTCAAACGTGAGGCTTTACACTTATGAGGAAATGAATTTACTAGCTCAAATATACAGGTGTGTTCAATGCCTGTTCTATTGAACCGTTTGCTTCACTCACATTATCAAAGGCGCTTGAACTCTGACGCTTTTTACTACGGAATGTTTCAAGCAATATTAGTTCTGACGGAGTCATTTTTCTATTTGCCATTGGTAGCCCAGAGGGCCTTCGGTCGAATAGTTTTCTCTGGGGTTGCAATATCTGCGGAATTTCCTTTTCGACGATATTTAAGTTACATTTTCTGGAACGTGTTGTGGACTTTACTGTCAAACACCTTCCGGACGATCCTTCTCCTACGGCGTTACTAGATTTCGCATTTGACCGGGAGATCGCTTGTCTCTTCATTCGGCATGTACACACACATTCGCCGAGGTTTTTCAGAAAGGGCAATTTCCTATCGAAAAGAAACAATAAACTTTATAAAACATTTGAACAGACGTTGTTATTGTTATAAATATTGTTTCTCCCAATTTGTTTTTTTGGATTGAATTGTAGATTCAATATCTATTTTCGAACAGATATTGTTAATGTTTCTGCAGACCGATTAACAGTGTTCTACATATTATTGTATTCAACCTAATTTGAACAGTAATAAATGAACATATAAAACAAAGCATTGAGTTTACATTTCACCTTATATATGAGCATATTCTTGTTCCGAATATTCCGTAGATGATCGGATTCAACACCGAGTTCAACGCAGCAAGACTTTGAACGAAGGCCGTTACAGCGACTTGTGTCTGTGACGTCACCGTGTTTATATCCCTGTACACGTCAACAAGATTGAACACGAAGTAGGGTGACCAGGATATCACGAACGCTAAAATGAACCAGCGATACATGTTTCATAATCATATGGCTGTTAAATAAATACAATAATACACCTAGACGTTTTATTTGATAGCGTTTGATGGACGATACTTCAAAATGCATCACCTTTATAAACAGC
The DNA here is from genome assembly GCA_007657795.1 of Dreissena rostriformis. Taxonomy (NCBI): domain Eukaryota; kingdom Metazoa; phylum Mollusca; class Bivalvia; order Myida; family Dreissenidae; genus Dreissena; species Dreissena rostriformis. Next base: position 91,183 of record VMBQ01001709.1, read on the forward strand.
TTTTTTAATCAAATATTCAAAATCAGCCAATAGCAACATTATGCCATGTTATAATGGAATGTGTATTCCCTTTAAGAGACATTTTACACACAAACACACCAAACGGCGTACACCCAAATATTTTTTTTTTGATAAGACAAATGTGCATTTATGTATCCTTTTATCGCGACTGCTAAGTGTCTTGGATATAAACACACAATATGTTGCTCCTTACCGAGTATAATTATAAGCGTCATCTTCACCGTTTTTATTTTTGCCTGTGGAATGATGCCTTTTTTCCTTGCCCGATGTGTAGTTTGAATGTCTAAAAGCAAGATCATCCCACATAATATAATATAACGTGATAAAAACAAGCTCTCTCAATTAGCAACATAGCATCATAACTGAATATAAAGATTTAAGTTGATTGCATTTACTATTATGTCTTTAATGGAAAGTGTTGTCCAACAACGTATTCAAAATATGTATTCAAGGACGTAGCTCCTTGTACATTATTCAAACGGTGAACATGTCCCAAAACAACGTTAAGGCATAAGTTTATTAAGACCTATTTTTACGCATTAATACATGTTTTAAAGCGCTTACTGTCGTCACTATCGGATGACGGATGTCTGTTAAGACCTCTGCCCTTCCCCCAGATTACGCAAATGATGATCATGTAGCAAGAGATGATGATAGCTGCTGGGATAATAAACGCCGTCATGGCCACCAATGTAATGTAAACCTGAAATTTATTTGACTATTTTGTAATTTAAAGGTTTCTTTTGGAGCAATATAATAAATCGTTTCTCATCGCAATTTGTTAAAAATAGTAACTTAACTAATGGAAACGTGTTCCGACCCTTAACGTAATTGGCTTTCGTCAGGTATCCGAATCGCCCCCATTATGATAAGTAAGTTAATCATCATAAAAGTTAAATGCACCAAAACAACGTAATTAAAAAAAGAACACGTGCATAATGCTGAGTGCTATGCCATATACCTGCCAATGCCAGCGCTCCTGTAGCGTCATTATGCAGTGTGTATCGCCGTTGAGGGTGACCGTGTCAAACAAGAGAAACGAGGGAATAGAGAGAACACCAGAGCTGATCCACGCACCGTTCGCCAATATCCGGACTGTCTTAGCTGAATTATATAAAAATGAGTATTCCAGTTGGTGTGACACAATTACTTATTAGAACATCACATTTTCGATCACTCTTAGCTCAGATAATTTAAATGCCAAATGCAGCAAGTCTGTGCTTGAATTGCAGACATAACTCAATATTTATCTGTTTTATGATTTATTAAATTTTTAGTCCCAACAATCGCCAATATAAATATGTTATATATGTATATGTTATGAAAATGAAACATTTGCATTTGATTTATTTTATATATATCACGTATACGGCTCAATTGCTTGTCACGACGTACTTTTTTACAATTCAAATGTTGTAAAGCGTAACACGAAAGAAAAAGACAACAATAGGCCTTTGTATAACAAAGATTAGTTCTGACCTTACAGCTTGCCATCTGATTATTACAAGAGAATTCTTGGGATACAGATTGACATTTGTGCAAAGGTATTTGGCAACATGTAATGCTTGGTAACGATATCTGATATACCACTATAGCAATAAACGTTGTCTGTATGCTTATGTTTGTTGCGACAAAAAAATCCGTATTTTAGAACATGTGAGTCAATGTGATTATCCTCTAATACACATTTATGTAGCCTACGAACCAACTCTTGTATATCTTAATTCTTTATAGAAACTCTTGTTCCTAGAGTTGTTTGTGAATATACGTTTTTCAACACTAGTTCACAAAATATACCTTTCCTGGTAAATTTCATCGGCCTTGCAATTGCATCCACTCGATCTATGCTGAGGGCCACTATCATGAACGTCGATGCGTATATCACAAACACCTGACAATAATATCACTTCCTGTAACGCAGTTTGCTGAACATAATGCACATAATGACTTACTTATTAAAACATGAGTGCAATAAGTAGGTATATATTTATTGATTCTTACTTTGCATTTCGTTGAAATGAAATACACTCTGTGATATACATACAATATAAGCATTCTCAAAAAAAAAAGAATATTAATAAAAACACACACATTCTTCTGATATATTGTTATATTAAGTTCAATGTGGATCGATGCAATTCAAAAGGTTAAATTTAACGTTTTCGTATAATAGTGGTGTTCCATTTAATACACAAATACAATATTTCAATACGATTAACAGACGATCGTAGAGCACAAAATAACTACCTGGCAGAATCGGATTATTTTACAAAGTGCGGGACCTCCATGCCAAACGATGAAACACTTCTCAGCAATCTCCACCGTCACATGCATCAATCCCACCGACAAATCTGCACGAAAATATTACTAAATTGAAAAACAATTTGCAATACCACATGATATTAGTCAATTTATTTCAATTTGTTTGTGCAACATTATTTTAAACCATACTTTTGAACACAGTGTATGCTGCACATGCTCGTTAAATATAAACAGTTTTTGTCGAGTAGGGGCTTTCTGGAGCTAATGCTTTCTTCTGTATTGCATTATATTAATATGTGCACAATATGCACTTGGTAAAATAACATAAAAAGAAAGTCAAGAAAGCTTGAAATTGCTTTACATTGTATAAGTATGTATTAATATGAATTCCCAATGAATTTATCCACACTTTACAAGTGTCTTACTTTTGTTCTTACATTTTGAATCGAAGATCGTAGTTTCGGACGTTGTCGCCTGAGCCTCCATCTCATATGTAGCATAAATGATGAATTTGTTTAATACTGTTTGAACATGTCTATTTGATTCTAATGTCGTTTATTGTTGTTTCTATGATATCAGCCAACTCGTTGGGTACTTTTACACATGATGAAATTTCGTTAACCATTTAAACTTTTGACGACATATGACGAAATATTAATTTATCATTTTTCAACAAAAACAAAATATTGTAGAAATGGTATCAGCATTGTTCGATAATAAAATGTAAATTTGAGACTTTGCACACTTTCTTTATAACAAAGCAATATGGAGCAAAGTCAGCCTATCCAAAAACAATTGATTACATCACAATTATTGGATTTTATAGATTTAAGGAAATAATTACTTAAAAACAAGGTATAACGTGTACACTAAGTCGCAGCACTAAAATGATTCCGATAAAAACGTGTTACCTGCTATAGCAAGGTTCATGATTAAGAAGTTCATTCTCGATTTCGCACGTTTTTCCGAGTGCGCAATCCCGACGAGGACACATATGTTGCTGACCACAATAAGGACAAATAATGTCACCAACAGCACCAGCTGAGGAACCTGGAACAATAGATCTAATATTATCCATGATATATCCATGATCGACGATAAATAGCCGAGACAACCAATACATGAAGAATGTAATGATTTAAATATTTGTAATCTCTATTCATATGAATATACAATTTATTGCAGAAATAAATCTTTCTTTGATTGCTCTAAATTTTCAACTGTTTTTAACAAATTTGTTATTTAAAAAAAAAAGTTTTGTCACTAGCTTTTGTTTGAAAGAGTCTTGTAATATGTTGCTGGGGAAGTTCGTCTGGCAATGCGCATGCGCACAAATCCAACATGTGCATTGCACTTTTACGGTCCAGCATTTCTAATAAATTAAACCAATAACACATTTGTACTCATGATAATAATCAGTTATTTCAAATTGTAATAGTGTTTCCACATACATTGTTTTAAATAAGTAATAAACATCCGTTGGAAGTTATATGCAAAGTCGTCGTTTAAATAGAAACATTGATTGTAAATTTATCTGGTATAATTTGATTATTTTTCACAAGAAAACCCGAATCACAATATTTTTTATGAAATGAAGTACGTCTATATTATATTATATATATTTTATTTCGTATATTATGATATGTTATCGTCAATTTTACTAGAAATTATCATCTTCGGTTATTATTCCAAGTGTAATGTTTATGCTTTCACGTCGGATCCAATTTAAATCTCGAATATACGTCATAACATCCGGAATGGTAATTAAATAGATTGAAGAAACACTGAACTAGAATATTTTGTAGTTTCATACCATTAAAATTCGTATTAAAAATATCATATAGATGTATAATGCATTTTATTCGGCTAATGGTTCACGAAATTGTTCATTGTGCACTTGTGATTGAACAATTTGAAAAATAAATTTTATATTGTTCATGTATGTACTAAAATCTACACGTGCGTATTATTGATGTTACATATTAATATAATTTATGAGTACTTTAGGGCCACAGGCTTTTTCAGAACTCAATGTTTAAAAAATTGACGCACAGTTATTATTATGTGTTGTCCGTACTTAAAAACAGCAGAAGGATAATATGTTTGTTAATTAGGTTGCATGTATGTATGAGTGGAATAATTGTTGTCTCATAATATGGTGTGATATTTGCCGCACAACACAATTGTTGAATTAAACTATTGTTGCGTTTTGGCATTGTGTATTATGTAACTATTCTTACATGCACATAATAATATCGTTATTGTGTGTTACTAATCAACATACGTAAATATAATGCGACATATATTTAGCAAACACATAGCAATTCGACAACAATATCCATGTTTAATTATAACACTGTTTTCATCAACTATGATGTGGATAATTTTATTTATAATTAGTATGAATTGTGATGTGGGCTATGCAAGTAAAGTGTGCACTCAACCATACATGTTCCTATATGTGTTTGTTGCTGTTTTGTGTTTGTTGTTTTGTTTATTGTTGAGAGTATGTTCCGGTATAGTATATGCTATTGTAGTGTTGCAGCTAATATAGTGCATGACTTAATACATAACAAACTCCTATCGGATGTAAATATGATTTTTCCTAGCTCTAAATGTAGTTCTATGAATTATTTATGCAGTATTTCCATCAATTGTTATCATCTCTTTAATGTTATAAAATAACAATTGATGACAAAACTTCATAACTAATTAAGCGAACTACATTGTCAGATCAATTGATGTTACCGACATTGTGTTTATAAGAGTGCATTGATATATTAAATGCGTATCCTAAATCTACGTTTACACAAAATGTTTACGGCCATAGCGAAGACTGGTACGTAAGATTTTGTCCGTCACAGGTTTGGCCATAGCGTAAAAATGATGAATACCTCATACGGTACTATCATTTTAAAGACAAAACCTCATAAATCATATAAGCGGAACAATGCAGCTTTTCGCTACTTTCAATTTTGAACTCAAGACAGAATTAACGGACATGTTCAATATGATGTATCATTTATTAAGCAAGTACCAATACACATAGCATGTTTTGACAATACGTGTCAAGGCTTAATAATGTTATCCACAGATCTAATGCTACAGTAAGGATAAATATACGGCGCCTGCATCGGGAGCGTTTTCTTTATCGTATTACTTGTATTGTTACAGAAAGCGAATGTGTTACCCAATGCTCTGTAAATGCAACACGGAGCTTAGTCATTATACTGCCAAGATACAAGTGACAATCACTCAAACACAATAATTTGTGTTAACCAAGAGCTTGACCTGTTCAAGTTTGATGCAAATATGTTGTATTTAAGTTTGACAAATTAATGCTTCAAGGCCACGTCTTAACAAACACAATTTTTGAAATTGTTGAGTGTATATAGGCGATATGTCCAACGCTTAACAAAACTGACGATGCAATTTGTCAGTCAATAGTTCACTAAGCAATGGAATTGAAAACATGTTTTAAAATGCATACATTTTTACAAAAGAATGTATCAATTAAACCAGAAATACCTTCCAAAATGTTACGTTTTGATCGACAATATAATAATCCTCGTATGTGATATTCAGGTCAATATAAACGTCTCTCGGATACACGTACGAGGCTGGCAGCATTGTTGAAGCGTTTTGGTACATCACGCTTCTTGTTGATATTTCCATCATTTGCTTAGCTTTAGGTTTAGTGAAATTTCATTTTTAAAGAGACACACGGCATACAAGTAACTGTTAAAGTATACAATTAGCCAATATACAATGTAAACTCACATATTTATGTTTGTTATTCATATCACAATTATTCATAAGATTATCACATCAATCTTATATTTTTCAGTCACTAAATTGAAAATATATACACGTAAATGTTTCAGATGTCAAGGTTCCAATTTAATTCTTCACTGTATTCCGATTTTCTCGTTTATTCCAGTTCACGGTACATAGTTTCTCATTGTACTCCGATTATCTCGTTTATTCCAGTCCACGGTACGTAATCCAAAAAACAAGTATTTTCCAAAGCCACTATTTATAAGTTGCGTCATAACACCACAACGGTTCGTCCGCATCTGGCACAGTCCATTTAGTGCAGCGCTGTTTTTTCCATTTCCCAATACGCCTTACATCAATCTGTCCAATCGGGATATTGCGGATTCCTCTACAATCGTTCGGTTAGAGTTTCACTTGAATGTAGTCAATTCATAGTTTACACAGAGCTACCTTGATACTCAGTGTATATTTAGTTTTGCATGTAAACTTGAACAACAATGAGTCGATATATTCATGTAAAGCATTAACATATACACACAACGCACATTTATAAATATAAATGTGGCCATCGCCTTTAAAGTGCTGAAAAATGAATAATTTCGCGCATATACGAAACGCAATATGAGTGTTTTAGTAAATTGATAACATGGTTTATATGTTCATCTATTGAATAACATTTGAAACAAGGCAAATAAATAACACTTCATAACTAACAGAATTTTAACCTGCGCTTTCATCTTTGAATAAGTCATTTACCCTAACGCATTATTTATCTTCTTTGATTTGCAGCTGAGAGGCAATACGTTTAGCGTCTTCTGTCTGAAGCCTTTCTTAAAACATTACGCCTCATTTCAACCTCTGTAATTGTGGCGTTAAAGCGTTAAATCGCATTGCCAAGTTAAAAATAGTAAACGTTGAAGATTTGACATTACTTTTTGTGTTTTGATTATAATATCTGACATTATTTGGTTTAGCCTTAGGGTGTTTTAATTATCATATAAAATTGGCGATAAGATATATGTAGTTTACAATTCCATTTAAACTCAGTTTACATATCTATGGTAGACTAATTCTTTATATAAATTGTGTTTCATGTTCTTTTACAAGCCCATATTTTGGAATCTATTGCGTTCCTTATATTTTAATTCACGAGATTAACGTATTCGCATTATACTATTTATATACTTATTATATCCATTTGTGTAACGGACGTGAATCTGTGTGAGGGCCATATAATGGCAGACAGTTACGAACCATTAGACATGCATATTTTTTTCGTTTAAAGCAAACAGGGGTTTCCTTTTCCAGCACAATTGCAGAACAGACATGATTGGTTTTCTAAAGTAGTTTTTTTATTTTAAGTTGAGAATAATGAAGAAGTCGTACTTACCTGCCAAAAGACAACGTTTTGGTCGTAGACATAATATTCGTAATCTTCAGTGTTGTTAACGTTATATTCATTAAACCGCACCGTGGTGTTAGTGACGTCACGAACGTTGTAAGAACATATCCTAGCTATCTCCATCACGCATGCCTGTTCTCTTCTTATTGACAGTGTATGCGTACTAAACGGCAAATTAAGCTGTATTTATACACAAATTCGTAAATTCTTGAAAATACTTATACGAGTGTTAAACAGATCTGTCTGAACTTCAACATAATATAAGCATCCTTGGTTTTAAATAGGCACTCATAATTGAAAAGGAAAATCCACACTTTAAAATGGCTTAATGGAACACAAGTCCTTTTTGTTGGTTTTTTACAAACTGCCGTATTCGTTATCAGCCATATGTTATAATATAATATTTCATGTGTTAAATGGAATTTGTCAAAGTAATTAAATAATGTGTTAGCAGATGTTAAATGCGGCTCAAGCGGTACAGTGTCGAATGTATTCACTGAACGGTATTGACTAGTATGATCGGTTTTCTTGGAAGGCATTTGGAAACTGAAACTGTTCATCCAATAAGAATGCTGCTGTAATATGCATATGTCCATAACACCGAAACACTTTCTAGACCATAATGCGCGATAGCGCTGTTTCACAAGCGATATAATGAGAGTCCGATCAAACTGTGTCTGATACACAATTGTATATTTTTTGGAAGACTTTGCTCCTTGTGAAATGCGTTCGCTTATTGGTAATTTAATCGTTGAACTATATAAAGTAGGTAAAAGAAAAAGGTGTATTTTTTTTTAATAAACTTTATGTTAACCGTTAACGATTAGATAACAACCAAAAACATGTGTAACATTATCATAATGGCAATGTACAATGAAATTGAGATTGAAAACGTTCATACATCACTCGTTATTTTAAAGCGGGACTGTACGATTTAGTCAAATATTTATGATTTTTTATAAAACGTGTTAAAAATTAGTATACATATATTTCAATATAAATTAAAATAAAAGTTAAGAAGAACATGTGTCGAAAAATGCGAAATAAGCCAGATATTTAAATCTGAAATTGAAAATGGCTTCCAGCCAAATTCGCCAGCATATATATAATGCATGTACAATGTGAATCTAAATTTAGTTTTAGTGCAGATTCGTTTATACGACACAAAGACACAATTTTATTTCCTTACAAATACGAGTAAAAGTGTCGGCATCGGCTTTAACCAGCGCTAACTTGTCTTTGCTGAATTTTATGAAATTCGTCTTCAATGTATAATTTGTATTGCCTATTTTGTGTCATCGTTACATAATTTTATCAATATATTAAAATTTCACACATATAAAAATCGTACAGTCCCGCTTTAAATAAACTCTAAGACGTATATTATAATTATGTGTTGATGGTGGCTGCCTAGAGGTTGCGGCTTCCCAATGTATGATCCATTTAGGAGCAATATAAAACCTTGAATAACCTTTGCCTTACAGGTAATTCTAGCTTGATCATACGATTTAAGAACAAACACGATATTTCTAAATGAAATATAACCTTTATGAACGCATTAAAAAACAAGTAGGATGTAATACAACGATAGTAAGTGCAAAAACGGTCCATTCAATTAAATACATTTACAGACAACCAACGACATTCATACGTCACGAGAATGTATTTATAGTACCTTTATGGTTTCCTGAAATTAGTAACTTTCGAATTCAAATTGTCTGAGACAGTTGTATTATATTCGTCGACAAATGTCGTCCGTTATAAGAGATTTTTTTTTTTTTTTTTTGCAGCTTCCCTCCACAGAAGAACGATAACCTTGTCATTATGAGCGGAAATACATTCGACGATATTCAATACAAACTTAATTATTCGCTTGGTTAAATAACATGTGAACATTTTGCAACAGATGTCCATGGACATAATGATATCAATATTAGGCAATTTCCATTATGTTTTAAATCACGACAAGTGGATTTTAATCTGATGCAATAACAATAACGCGACCGTTAAATATGCAAGTTTTGAACGCTTAGTAAGCCCTTATATCCATTACTGAACTTTAATGGGACAAGTGTGTACAATAAGCATTATCGGAACATATATCGAAGGATACCAGTCGCCAATTGCAAGCTTAGAACCGCAACCTATTGTTTCCCAGCTTTTGTAACGAATCGCTTCACACTTTAAAATCAAACATGCGACAAAAATGTTCAACACGAAAGACACACAGTACAATATAAGTTTCCGTTAAAACACCTGATATATTACGATACAAAACTTAAAACGAACATAATGATGTCAGTTCATTTTTAACAGACCGGACTTGGTTATTGTACTGTATATAACTCATTTTATTTGTATAAAGATCACATGCACAAAGAAATTGATAAATATGTGTTATTCGTGTGAGTGCTAAGCGCGAGTCAATTTAAGAATTACGTTGAAACACAATAGGAAATTCCACTTCACGTAATTGTCCACCACACAAATGCTAACAATTACCTGCCGTACATTTTCTTAATTTGAAAGTTCACAGAAAACAATAACTAAACCAAGGCGTTTATCGACAATCCTATATCTGATATGAGATCACATGACGTTAGTTTGAAAGTGTTCTAAGAAATTGAACCAGTGATTTCTGCAAGTTTATGGATTCCAAGTATTGTTTATCGTTAAATGCTCTCATATGCCATGTAAGTAGTGTTGTCTGAATGGCATGTGTGTCATACAAATAAAATTGTCTCAAAGTTGCAAAAAATGAAACTCCAGAAACTATATCTGGTGAGAAATTGTTGTTTATATCCACTTCTTATATTGCAGAAGATCAACTATTAAAATAACATAACCAAAACTGGTATCAATGCCTTGAAACGGAACATGCACAGCATCGATTTTTTTATGAATTAAACCAAAACAGTATAAGGAGTAAATTAAACATGCGAGATTAAAAAATGTATGACAAGTACATAATCCAGTCCGTTAAAGCGTATCAGTGTTGCTTTGTTTAAACATACACCTAGACGCAATTGGCCTCTGTCACGTTGTGAGTGGATTATATGAATATCAGTTAAAGGGATTTGTTCACAGTTTTGTAAAGTAACGATTTTTAAAATAAGTATCATATATTCAAAAAATAATGCATGCATTATGTTTAAACAAGCCCAATCACGCTCTTGACAAAGATTTTTTTTTAAATATTGGTTCATTAACGGATAATCATTATTCGAAATCGGTAAAATAATATAGATAATGTAGAAAATGCGTATAGTATAAATATAGCGGTTATCTTTCGCAGATATATATAAGGCTGTGTGGCGCAATGGTAGCACGTTGGCTTTTGTTTGCAGACGACCCGGGTTCGAATCCTTGAGACGGCAATATATTTTTTATTAAACTTTGTTTCTTGCTATTTTAATTACTTAAGACAATTAAAAACCTTATATTTTTTATAGTAAACATATTTTATGATAATTTTCGAGAAAACGAAAATCTGTGAAAATAGTATGGCGTCATATACCATGTAAAAACATTTGCCATTGCAGCTTTTACAACATCTAGAACTGTGCGTTTCTCTTTAAGTTATTGTTGCATGTGTATAAACACAAAATATCACAATCAAAGTACCGGATATGCACAAAGAGAACTTTCATATGCAAATGTAGGGGATAAATGAGATTATACCAAACGGTCATTTTTATCGCATGTGACCAGTGGCAAACCATTTAGACTCACACACACACACAATGTACGAGATAATCAAATCAAGGACACATAAAAAACAAAAATGTAAATACAAACGAGATCAACCTTAAATATCAGAGTCAAAGTATGCATAATTTCACGGTGGATGAAGTTGTTATTTTTATAATAATAAAAGATGATGTATTTACCACTTGCCAAGTGTATAATAATTTAATGTCAAGCTAAGAAATAACATGTTGCATGAATCGTCCGTAGTGGTTCAAATCAGATTTGTATTAGCTTTAAAACAAACGGTATTGGTTCGAATACCGAAACATAATTCCTTTTAAATTTTAAACATTTTGATGCAATTATTATTATACACGAATGGATCATTCATATCATGAATAAATTATCTTTAAAGCTTTTATACAGCCATAGATACGACAATTTACATTACATACGTAAATACACATTATTAGTAAATTTGTATTGATCAAATGTATGTTGTGTATTTTTGACAATGGTTGAAACTAAACATAGAAAAAAAGAACAAACAAAAAAAATGAAGCGAAAGAAGGTATGCACAACATATCATTTTTAATAAAACATGTATAGATTATTAAAGAAAATTGTACAAGGCCAAATTCCAAAGCTCGATTGTGTATGACTAGCTTTAGTTCCATACAATAGAACGAGCTAAAAAAAATACGAAAAAATAAAGTTCCTACAGCCAAATACAATGAAAGTAGTATGATAATAAACACAACATATTCATATTCTTAAACGCATTTAAACCAGAAATGCACCACCGCAACTACATCATTAAACCAAGAATGACGCAACTTTAGTATGCATTAAAGTGATGGATATATATCATAATATGGATAACAACTCATTTGCTAGACACGTTTCGAAAAGAGATACAATAAATGACATCCTATTACCATTTTGTTTTCTTTGATAAAATCTATTTTGAAATAAATATACCTTCAACTATAAGATAGTCTTCAAATATTAGCACAGATATCTAACATTCCATTATAGGAATATCTGTCTTGCTTTAACAAGCGCACTATATACGCAACACAGATGAATTAAAAGAAAGAAATCAAACACACAGACTGCGCAAAAAACACTGCCAATATTAAGACCCTCATTGCACTCTAGTTAAAGTATTTTCTTTTAGTCCATGATGTGTTACACTTTAAGTTAGTTTACCATATATAAAGGACAGCTCCGTGTACACGATTAACCAGACTATACGCACCTAAAAACATCATTTGTCATAAGAACACAACAAAGAATTTGCGTTATTTCAAAACTAATATAATATTGTAAACACTGTTCGTATATGTTACACTATCTTAACAAAATCGACAAAGGTTTAAATGTTTGAATGTCGTGTGTTTGACATATGTTCACCTGTCTCAGTCTTAGTTTTTTTTGCCCATTTGTCGTTTAATTGTTTATTTTACGTGTTCAATTGCCCTTGATATTGATTAACGTGTATATCTTTACCTAATAATAAAGTGTGCAGATGTGTGTAAGCCACTTGTGGCTCAAACGGACTCCATGATCATCATCTGCGCTGGCCATTCTGCTGTTGTCGCCATTTGTGCAATGTGTTACATTTAACTTAAACGTAATGATAATTTCAAGCTCCTACCGAGCAAGATAAGTGTCATGTGGAAGTTAATAATCGGACTTATATTAATACAGAAATCTATATATTTTACTCGGACATGCTGACGGTGTGAATTAATTTCAAACATATGCTTTTGATGGGTTACCGTTTATAAATATTTAAAAACAAACAGGACACTCCATAACAAATTTGAATTTCAAATACAACTGTAGAGTATGTTTTAACGTCAATGAAATAGAGGTCAGAATCGTCTCATAATACATTAAAATATTTCCTCTTGCGTTTCTAATATAAACTCACAAAACAAAATGATCATTATGCACACACAGTTTTCACGAATCCTACTAATAAATGATTTAATGATGAAAACCCAAAGTTGTCTTTATTCATCGTAAAACGAGGATTATGGTAGGCTTATACAGATTCACCGTCGTGTTTTATCTGTTCGTGATCATTCTTTGACTTGTGCATGACGTTAAATCATAAACACAGTTGAATATGGTACATGTTTGTATGATACAAATGTACATCTTGGATCTAGTGTGATTTTTAAATACTATTGTAATGATTTATGTCCACGTTTCCCTCTGTGTTTACTGGATTTTTTTTGCTTAGATGAACAACATAATGCATTTTAATTAGATTATATAATACATAACTTTTAAATATCGGGTATATTGCATAGAGGCTCCCTTTACCAGATACCAGTCTGAAATGAAGGGTTTGCCCCTAGCTACCATGTGTGTAAGTTTCAAAGTTCTATTGCTAATAGTGTAGGAGGAGATAGTTGCCGATAGGGATTGGGCCCAAAATTTTGTTTAAACATAACTGCTTCATTTATTCACCAATTGACTTGAAATTAATACTGAACATCTCTTATGACAACACGGTCAATCTCGACCATACATGTTCACATTACCCACTCCAGGGCCATTGATAAAGGTAAAGTCAGCTTGGTTCCTTTCCTCTTTCAAATTTATCGAGAGGTCCACGGGTACTTCTTCCCCGTACCCCCAATTTTATTTTCGTACCCAAAATGTTTCCTTCCAAAAAAATTTTTTTTTTTCGTACCCACATTTTTTTCGTACCCAATTCTTTTCTTACCCACATTTGTATTCGTACCCTCATTTTTTTTCTTGCCCAAATTTTGTTTCGTTCCCAATGTTTGTTTCGTAACCAAATTTTTTTCGTACCAATTTTTTTCGTACCCAAATTTTTAAACTTTTTTTCGTACCCAAATGTTTTCGTACCCAAATTTTTGTTGGTACCCAATTTTTTTTTTCGTACCCAATTTTTCTTTCGTACTCAATTGTGTTTTCGTACCCACCCCGGGGCCCCACCAACATAGGCCTTGCTCATCCAAAATTGCCTTTTAATATAACATATATGTGGCGTGGGGATACGCGTCGGCATCTGCCGCGCCATTTCTAGTTTTAAAGTTGTCATTAAATTGGTCATGCAGTGGAACAAAGCAAAGATATTTAACAATTATTAAGTACACACACATTTTAATAAAACATAAATGCTCGGCAGGCTGAATTCTACTTGCTGTTATAACAGAAGCGAACCGGTCCAAACTAATAAACGTTAATACTATGCGCAAGTCAATTGTTCACGCATTATAGATATAAATTACCATTGATATTCAATAGCGTTAATTATAACGTTACGGATGTGATTTAATGGGTGTAAATCGTTCCATTAAGATGCTAGCACGATAAAGGATGAAAGGATTTTATGTGTTTTCTTTTCTATATTGTGAATTCTATCTGTTTTCTAGGGTATTTAAATATCGTCTGCGTCAATTGTTCTTAGAAAGTAAAAGCGAACGACCGGAAGCGCTGCAACTGAAGCGGCCCATTTCTGCACCGTAGGTTACAAGGAAGCAACACCGACATTTTTATAAGCACGCACATCTCACAGTACGCTTCGTCCATGAATCTAATACCTTGAAAACGGCGGTATGACATGCGTATTAATACGTTGAGAAGTTACTGATACATCAAAACGTTTCTACTTATATCACGCTGTGTCGCTCAGTGTGTGCCTTGGCAGTTCATGAGTCATGAATGCATGCTTCAACAGTTATTGAGATAAATGAGTTTCGATCACCTATTTAGACATGCACACGGCTCTTCAGAAGCATTATACAAAGACAATTTATTTTATCATCCATTAGTCGTTAATGTGTAGGCAATTACTCAGTTGATGATACAACACAAAACAGTTAACATTAACACAAGTATTCAAGCTTGGATCACCGCCTTGAAACGGAAAGTGCACATCCTTGTGGAATTGTACGCGCCCAACCAATTACTTAGCACAACAACATACATGTGGGGTGTATTTATTACTTTTAATTATTTATTAAATTTAGTTACAAAATGTATTATTTCGTACTGTAAATCAATCGAATACTTCTTAATTTAGGCGATCGTAACAAATATTCGTCTTCCATTCGAGTCTGACATATTCACAGTGCTTGCGCATCATCATCCTCATCATCATCATCATCACTAGAAGTAGTATACGTATTTGTTTTATATTTTTGGAAACTTCATTCCACGTTATTATAAACAGTAAACAATAAAGCATATACTGACCGGACTGGGTCACTAAAATATCTTCTTTTTAGAAGGAGTGCTGTATCGGAAGAACAAGAAAATGCACTAAGGTTTAATATAACAAACAGTCCTGTTTTAAACGACACATACTGATCGATCGTACAGCATTTGTACGGATGTATTCACAATTCAGAGCATGTCGTCAAATCGAATAACTTGAAAATACCCGAACACAGAAACACTTGCTAATGAAAAACTGGCGACTGATTGTAGAAGTTATAAGGATGATATACAGTTTCCAGTATTATTCGATGCATTTGACAATGTCGATTTGCAAAATAATAACACATTCACAGTCAAGAATTAACACCGATATCCCGGGATAAGCATTTTCTTCATGTAGTTTAAAATTATTGATTTAATCCTTGATGTAAAATCTGTCACGGCGTGTGCAGACGCTTGATACCGTCTAGTCAGTACCGGAAATATGTTCGCTTAAGTTTCTTTATCAAAGATGTTTCATTGAATTTCAAAGGTGAAACTAAAAATAGTTTGCACTTTGGTCGATATGTCACTTACGTTTAATTTAAATATGTGGTGTGGTGTACATCATGCAATCAATTAATTTCACACTGATTTCCAAATTATATTCGCTGCATTAGTTGACACATATTCTTTTGAGCAAGACATAATGCAAGTCTGCAGAAAGTTAAAATATGTGTATTTAACAGTATTATTCGATCTCGAGTGTACCTAAAAGTTGATTGCTTTACTTTCGATACATATACTCATATATAACAGATAACCTGTATGCATGCGTATATTTCAAAAGAACTAACTGATATTTATGGTATTATTGCAGAAGTAGAATATATTCTAAATACCATGTTACTATTCCGTTACCAATGCTTAACATACCAATAATGATTGCTGATTGGAGCGAACGTAGTTTCGCACAACGGAAGAATCTAACTAACGTAATTGTGATCGCGAATTATAGCAATAAAGTTCATGGACCACAACAAACTTGTAATACGCATTATTCAACATTCACAATAATCCGCTCTGTCTACTGTTTACGTTTACGATACGCAATGTGTCACCATATAATTAGTATACGTGTGGCTTCAGATGTCAATGCCCTTACCTGACTTTATTGAGTCCAAAGCAACAATGGACCCTCCTAAATTGCCTTTTTAGTGATGTTTATTGCAAATTATGTACTAATGTTTTCCTAAATGGGGTATTATCTAAGGATTATGTTACTCCACATACAGCTGATACTGTGTTTATACCCTTATCTGGTCGCATGAAAAAGATATAAACAAGTAGTTAAGTTTACATAAGAACTTTCTGCGTCTGGTTTCTAACTTTATACTTAATACAAAAACTCATACTAGTTCAGTTATTCGTCTCATACACGGTCAAAATAAGTTCATACAAATCAACGAGGCTTTTAAGTTTCTCGTATTTTATCCCTATATTTTCGTTAGTCTATTGTTAGTTGAATCTAATACAAGCAGAAACAGAAATAGCATTCGTTTGCCTGAGTTACCTTTCTCAACACAGATCACATTGCCATAAAATATTGCGAATACTCCATACAATTCACGATGGCAAACACCTGTGGTAGTTTTATTTCACCGTTTTTTGGGGGAGCGTACAATAGTTCGTTAAATAAGTATTTAAGACATCGTTCTACTCAACCGATAAACATGTCATATCTAGTTTGATATGTTTTAAAGTTTATATGACTGAACACACCCTTACGCTTCACACATGTGATGTATTAATATGATATAAATGTGTTTTCCATTGGTCAAGAGATATGAACATATGCTTAAATAGGTATAAATATGCCAATGTTTATGTTGTCGTTGTGTTACGGCATGTATTGTCCTGTCTTTAAATGTTAATTTTTCACGTGCTTTAAAAACAGCTACCTCAGGACGGTGAGAATTTATCTCATGAGATATCTCTGAGTTTTGATATTTCTCTACTGTAACATATTGGATAACTGGTTTTGACAGTTATATTAACGTTTAAAATGTGTCTGCTTACATAAAGCTCCCTATGATATATCGTTTAAAAACATTCATTCGCAGAATTAATCGATTATAGTTCATTCAACATAACCTTATTATTGTATATGTTGTGTCATTAATAATCATCAATGTCAATCGGACATAGTCGCAATTTTCGTTTCGTTTTTCGTGTACATAGGGTATTACATACTATTCAGGGTTCTAACATACATTGAGGGCACCAGACCATCCCCAAAATATTGTACCATTTATAAAGAAAGCGAAGTATAGCGCAAATGCAGTTTTGTTAAATGTAGAAATGTTAAACAAATTGGACAATTACAAAGCGTGTATGATGCTCAATTTAGATTGATTATAATATGTGTGTTCATGTGTTTTTGACACCAGTAAAATACGTAACATATTATAAGCAGGGTTTCAGAATGACTAGCTGTTTAAAACCGCAGTACATATATTGGTATGGTGTTTGTTTTTAATCTAGTTGTGGTTAAAGACATTGATGTTATATAGTGTATCGTCTAAAACGCTTCGTCCGGACAGAGTATACAGACAGTTCGCAATTAAATCCAGACAGATCACTACCTATCAGTTATAAAAGATTGTACTCTGCTTCTAGTGGACTCATTTTACAGACGAGATTTCAAATATTATGCGAATGAGCAAGCATTCAAAGAAATTAAAACACTTTACTTGTCTTACGTGTTTATTTATTTTTGAATTCAGACTCAACATTTTGTAAAATACTTAGTTAACTCTAAGTATAGAAACATAACGCTGAAAACCTATTATTGTAAGGCATATGACGACATTTTTTCTTTCAATACTAACAGTCTTAGTATATTTCGATATTTGATAAGACAACGCATTAAACTAATTATGTCATTGCGTGACATAGACCAGCTGTAGGTAAATAAATCTTATTAAATTATATACAATGTACGTAGTATGCCACTAACCATTGAAAGGAAATGCAAGACAGCTTCTCATACAAAGCTTTTAATAGGATATATATATATATGTTTAATGGATTGTCAAAAGTGCATGCAATTTGCATTTTTTTTTATATTTAAATACTTTTGAACGCGTTTATTTTAACCCAATTGCTAAAATAAAAATAATACAAAATTATACAAGATATATATTCTATGTAACCAATATATATATAACAATTGTTACCTAACTGTTTTTCACTTTCTAATTTTAAGTTTAAGATATTGTTAATGAATGGGTTTTTTAAACTTATATGCATTTTGTCTGCCAATTAGATGTCTAGTGTTGCCTTTTAATTTAATCGATTTTTTGTATTATTGACATTGTACTACATATATCAACACCGAATGTGAGCATGAAATTGTCATAATTGTAATTTGTATTAGTTATTGACATAAATAAATTATTAAATATGTACTAATATGAACGACTTCACATGAACATGTTTGAACGTAAATAATCATTTGAATTGCACCACAACATAATTTGACATAAAATATTGTGAGCATATCTCACGCAAACTATTGTGAAATACTATTTGCTTAGTTATCTAGGGCATTGTGACGTCGTTTGTATTCTACTCAATGACATGCACTTATATTAAACAATCCAATTAACCTAGACGTAACCATTCTGATAACTTCGATTTTACGATTTTTACTGTCAGACATCATTTTAAACTGTCCTTTTGATTAAATGGTAATGTAATTACGCACACATACGAGGGAAAATTGAAAATATGCAAGAATGAAAGATAATAAAGGACTAGTCTGTTTTCCATCCTAATCCGACAAACATACAGGGCAAAAATACATATAATTCGTCATACGGACTTGTCAACTTACCAATGCGTCTGTTGATTTGTTTTGGCGGAGATATATATTTGGCGTGGACAAATTATCGTATGTTTGTATTTGTCGACATTTTGGTTGTACCATTTCCTGGTTGCTAACAGACATTTTCAAATATTCCTAAATACAATTTTTAATTTAAAAACTTAATCTAATTCGCATTGTGAAATACACTTTGAGAAATAACAATTGCCTATTGAGTATGGTAAGATAACCTGATAAAATATATGTATTGTTCTAATAATAATACACATATATGTGTTGTTGTTTTTTTAATTCACGAAACACAATCTAAAGTGGTGATTTCTGAATGCACACAACACACGTACAGCATTCAATTTGTAATACATTTATTTTATTATTTGTTTCGTTGCTAGGTATAATTCAATCTATAACAAGAAGTAACGTGTAGTAAATATTCATTCAGTCTACTTTGCATAAAACAGTTTACACACGAAGCACTGGAATGTCTTGTCTTTTTGTCTTTAAACATGTATATATATGAATGTTAATATCCCCTTATTCTTGTTGTTTTAAATGAAGAGGACAAGTTGCTATATCAAATTTTGTTATCGCAAGATATTCGAGAACAACATAAAAAAACGACTTAAATGAGAATGCCATTATTGGGGACTATTTTGTTGCAACGTAAATAAATCGTTTTATCAATACGTTGACGTGTGTGTTTGGTAATTGATGGTTTTACCGACAAATCCACACATCTTACCTGCACAAACAAAACACTCAAAATGAATGAAACTGGGATGACAGCCTTACGTAAGGGACTTTCATGGTAGTTTATTAATGTTTGAGGTGGTTGGGGCCTCGGTATATGAGCCAAGTTATAGGTACCACACTTTTACTTGAATTACCATACTAACCATAGTACTAGACTTGCAATTCAATTTCGAAACGGCATTGAGCTATGTTCTATATACGTGCATGGGTATTACGATAATCAGTAAACGCATGCAAGTTGTGTTGAACTTGTAATAAAAAAAACTGAAAATGCATAAAACATGAACTCGCATTAAATCGTAAATGTTAAAGTATGGTGGTTAAGTTCAGAAGAACTAAATAATTGTGAAATACGTATGCACAAAAAAACTCTTTAAATAATTACGACACAAATTAGTTAAATAGATACAGTTCAAATGAACAAAATAATTGTGAAATACGCAAGAACACAAAAGCGCTTTACATAATTTTGAAATAAAGTGTTTCAATATATACAACATTGTCTTTCCAATATCAATGTTCGCATTGTTAATTTTTCTGCTATTTGAATTATTACATATGTACGACAAACAATCTTTAAACATAAAAGACGCGGGAAGTATTTATCTTTGAGTGATAACATATTTATACGCATGAAAGTTTCTTAAATAAATCCAGTTTTTCTATACAGATGCTGCCTTGCTAGATATGCATAGTATCGTGTGGAATGAATTAGAGCAAGCAATCCGTATAGCAGCCGGGACGATTTCATTTCAAAATGTAAATTCTTTTCCAAAAGAAAGTATTCTAGTTTTTACATGCACTGTGTTGTAAAACCGAATGCAAGCTAGTGAAATCCCCAACCCAACACCTGTATTATGATGTTATGCAACGTGTTTGGAAATTTGAATGTGTGGAACGTTATTGCTTAATAGTGTTGCTTTAGTTTTTCATCAAATGGATATAATATAATGGATACAGCTTTAACTTCGTTGCGTTTTAACATAAAAGCATCATTTGATGCTTTAGCGTAGATGGATTCGGAAATAAGCAATTCAGTTAAGATTCTCAGTGCTTAAGTCAACATTAAAACTTATTACTGTCTTTAAATGTCCATTGTCAATTAAAACATGCTTGCAATCCTACTTACGACATTAATACTTTCTATGTTTGTGTAACTACTATTTTAGATTCGTGATACATTGTTTATTATTCTATAAGTAGTAATTGTTCTGGCTTCGCACGATTGGTTTTAAACAACCACTCCAAGAGTTATATTTTTAGACGAATGACGTCATACCATGTAAGTTTCATATTTTTTTCAGACACTACACGTTCACTATTTAGTTGAAATTTGCTTCGGGATTTCGAAACAAACTTAAACACGTTTATGAATTGTTATAATAACGGACCATACATAAATAACATTTTGAATAATAAAAAAAAGTAGAAAAATTTGAAAGCTTATTATATAACAAAAAACACCATTTCACCTAAACATGTAATACTCATCAATATTTTATTCAATCAATAGCCGCAATGCGTTTGAAATTAGCATCACACACAGACAACATTTTACAGACCGTACATATTCGACTGCATAGGGCGACTAGTTGCGCTAAATACCAAGTGTACTCTTGTGAAAGTGCATTTATATTGTCTAAGCACTTGATGTATCCTTTTATAACTTGTCTGGTCTACCTCGTAATGTTTACGTTGGACGCCTATCACGTTTCATGTCTTGATTTAATGGATTACTAATGGATTACCAATCAGACGCAAATACACATGTCTGATGTATGTTTGATTATATTTTAATGTTGCCTCAATCCGATGGAAAATTAGTGGCAAATATAGCAACCACTATTTCCTTGAAGGTGGTCAATATTATCATACATGCGAAACACTCTATACGAGCTCTTTAAAAGGCAAACGTAACATAAATAAAGCGGAAAACGTCACAACCTTCGCGTCAAGCCTAATGTTAATTCCTCAAAGTTGATAGATCATCATATACCACTGTTTTGTGCAAAAATAATCTGTATATATTGACAATATGTATGTTTAGATGTCGGCTCCGAGAGGAGCATTTAAATGTTTTATTTGAATTTACCTCCAAAGCATCGTATGTCATCTAATATATATATTGTAGTTATTATATGTTTAATGAATAATTATATATTTTAAATAAAACGGCTGAATTTGTATTATTTCGAGACTTTTGTTTAAAAGCACTACGAGCACCTAATTGGAAGAAATGTACATACCATTCAGGCCACTACCATGTCGACAAGGCAAAATCGCAATAAATAGTTGTTCTTCCAAATGGAAGTTTATGGAATTTTAACACGCAACTTCTACCCATATTTATATAATATGTTTACAGAGGTAAGTCCTTACATTTTATAAATTTAAATTTAAACATGTGTTCATCGCTTATAAACAACAATATAATGCTTATGAGTTCGTATAAAAAAAATCATTATATATATATGCACCTAACAAGACACCCTTAAATAAAACTTACTTATATCGCAATGAAAACAACTATTTGCTGGTACGCTGTTTCGTATGTATGTATACTTAAACATTCGGATACAGCGAGCTCACCACTTCTATATTAGGAAAGTGAAATAAAAGAACAAAACAACATATTTTGTCTCGAAATCATTACACTCCCACACTGTCTCAGTTTACTGAACTTAATCAAAATTCGTCGCACGCAACGGAAATCCTCGACTGAACAATATTGAAAATGGAGAACAATGAACAGCTTGTTTTGTGAATGAATTGCAGTACATGTGTATATGCAAACATGTTATCGTTTGCAGTTAAGATTAATTTGATTAGATTTTGAACAGGTTTCCAAAAGCACACAGTGAACTAATTATCAAATTCAATGTTTGTTTTAAATACAGTCCGGAGTCATCGTAAGAGAGTAATACAAGCTTAAAACAACACTATTCAAACAATTTGTTTGTAGTTGATAGATTTTTGTCCAAGTGAAAATAATTGTTTTTATTTCAAATAGTTTGACGTGTGATCTATAATAGTTTGAAATTGATTCGTAAATAAGATTTTGACAGTGATCATAACGTTACCGATAAGGAATTGGCGCAATTCGTTGAACCTATGAAATGGAAATATCAGGTTTTCTTGTTATGTGTGCCTTCACAGAGGAATAGCATCTCTGACAGATAGAAAACGAGGTGATATGTCATCGCTTTTCGAGATAAATATTAACATTAACTCAGCAAAATATCGATTTAATCAAACACATCGAATTGTTACAAGTTATGGATGCAGTTATATTTCTATTTCATCAATTTAATTATGAAGACAAATGTTAATCATACGAAAATGAACTTCATTTTTAATAGTTTTATCGATGTTAAAATCTCTTCAATTAAATCGACGTGCCTCTTTCTTAATCAAAGTTGTTTGGTGGACGTGAAAGGTTTTAGTGTTTTTGTGTACGCCAATCAGCCATAATTAACGGTGATCATGATACCCTGCGCCCGCTGGACAGTTATCCTTGATTAACTTGAAGCAAGTCAGTTAACAAATACGTGTCCGATGAAGTGCTCACGCAATTATAAGTTCACAATTCAAATATAAATGAAACGTCCTAATGATATGAATTCGTGAAAGCTTCTTGTCTATTATATACAGTGCACTACTGTTATGAGATCTTGTTATTTTAAAAGCTTTCACGTTTTATGTTGTTCAATACTTATCGCAAATTACGCAAACGTATTTGAACAAATGCGTGTGTAGTGTAAGCGATTCTTTGGTGCTTAATGTTAACACTGAAAAAACGAACATAATGGTATTTTGGAAGAGGGTAGTCTTAAAAGAAAACGATAAATGGACATTCAATGATAATGTCATTGAAGTGGTTGATAACCTCAACTAATTAGGAACGTTGATGAATTATACAGGAACTTTTTAACTAAACCAGGAACATTTGGTTCGTAAAGCCCTTAAAGCCACACACCTTATTTGGCATAGTACATTAAAGTATAAATAAGAAACATATTTTATCAATGCCGATTAGAATATATCTGGTGGTTACAAGGTAGAAATCCGTCTTTTTTGCGCTTTAAAACTTAAAAATAATCGCGTTTGTCGAAATAGACGTATACGTCTAGAAATCCTACTTTCGTTTTTAAAAGCTGTACCGTTTGAAAAGTAATAAATTACATTCTAACTAGGTTATAGATTAAATTGTATCTATGCCAATAAGAATATATCTGTTGGTAACAAGGTAGAAATCCGTCTTTTTTGCGCTTTAAAACTTAAAAATAATGGCGTTTGTCGAAATGGACGTATACTATTGAAATCCTACTTTCGGTTTTAAAAGCGGTAATTCCCGGTTGAAAAATAATAAATTGCTTGCTAACTAGGCTATAGAAGGAAATTTTTGCACACTTTCAAATTGCATCTATATGTATTGATAAACATGTTCTTCATTTCAAGGTGTGTGGCTTTAAGGCAATGAATACATTATTGTTTAAATGCAATGACTTTGAAATTAAAGCCCATTAAAGCCCAATAAACACTCACAATCAACGAATATTTCGTACAATATTTCGTAAAATAAAGTTAACCCATAAACAATCAGTGTTCCTGATAGTAATAGCCAAAATTTCAACGTTAAATGTGGTCTACATAGATTTAACTTGATGCAAAATGCTCGTCGTTATGTACAGCACATATTAATTTTTAAAAGAAATGCTGAACTGGTAATAAAACGTCGCAATGGTGCAACAACCAATAAATATAACAGACGCAGTTGTTACGAATTTCGAATGCTGCTAATGCATATTGTGTTCTTTTATATGCATGTACTAGCACGGGTTTAAATTGGAAAACTTTTCGGTGTTTCGCAATGTTCTTAAAAAAAAAAAAAAAAAAAAAAAAAAAAAAAAAAANAACGAGTTTGAAAACAAGAACATCCAAACAAACGTGCTGTTTTTTAATGGATGAAACATATTAAGGTAACCTAAAGAACCAAATGCTAAACTACATGTTTGTTTACATGGTAAGGTACCATAAGTTTCGATAGCACATGTTCGTTAAATTTTGAACATGCAATTTAAATTTCCAATACAAACACACAATTCCGAATGCGTCATCATGGGAAAACGCAAATTATCAGATTTAGAAAAGGTCGTATTAGATCATTGTTTTACCGGCAAAATTAGTTCACCATCCTTGTCATATGCGATTGTAGTAAATAAGCAAGTAAAATCAATTAATTTCATCGCCCGTTAATTCCTAAATATTGTAGATGGATTAATTTGTATTCAAATACGAATTAAGTGTCAAAAAGGAAATATAAAATATTAATTAGTTGTAATACTTTCATTACCGTTTTTATAATAAACGTCACCATTTTATATCAGCGCATATGATTTATTGCTCCTGGGTTGAGGAAATCTTAACATGTGCAGATGAGCCGTTGAAGAAACAGTGGTTTAAACTACATTTCCAGATGTTCCCAAACAAATACGTTTGTCTAAAAACAATCACGTTGCTCGAACGAGCATCTATGTAATTGTGTTCAAAGTTTAAATGTTTTTTTTTTGGTAGAAAAATGCACGCGATAGTTATTCGTTAAGCAGTACGTTTTATAAAAATGAGTTATGTTAATAAGCTGTTCATATGTACTTCACCATTGCGTTAGTTAGCCTATACCATCTAAATTTGGAATATACTTTTAAGATAGTTATAATCAAAATCTATTACCTTAAACTCGCTATTTATTGTTAGAACATACCAAACGATTGTTAGTGGCGTTATCAATAATTAATTACGCCACCTTCTTCACGGGAGTGCAGGCATACTGATTTGCACATGTCCGTCGGTTGGTCGGTTTCAAAACTATTTGACCTCTAATCATGAAGAGTTGTATTAGGGTTGCTTGGGAGGGAAGGAATATTGATTTTATTGTTGACGTCAACAGGTCAAAGGTAAGGTCAAGGGACTCCATGATTGTGTTGTATGTGTACACTATTTCATTTGAGTTATGTTAATATCCGTACCCATCCCTTTAAATACAATTTTACATCTCAACATGCGACACTTTATAAGCAATGTATTGACAACAGTATGGCACTGCCGGCAGTGAAGTCGTCCAAGCATTATTTGGCATGCTGTTTATATTTACAAAAACCTGTTCCAACAAATGAAACTACCCATATAGTTATATTTATTAATGTCGGATTTAAAACTCTTAAGATTGAAATTACATGTTGATAGAATTTTTTTAATAGCGTTAGCCTTAAAATAAAACATCCATTATACATGTTAAACACAATCTGTGAACATTTTGTATATTTAGAAATCCTGATGTATGTCATTTAGGGAAATTAAAAACACTGTGTGTTTTAAGAGGGAAGCGACCACGAAATAGTATTATAAACATTTTAAAATGTGAGTATCAAAGTAAAATCCGAAACAGGTTGTCAATAAAAAAACGTCCCGACTTTGTAAAATAGCATAAATGCGGAATACCACAAACACATCAGTAGATACTTAATTTTATTTAAGCAGCTGTTTTCGGGTTAAAGTGCTGACTGTTCCAAAACTAACGTTATAAAAACCCGATGACACCATAAAAACAAGTTAAAGGAATCGATACTTGATTATTTTAAATAACACGTGTGTTCGAATTACGGAGTGAAAATAAATGATCATAAATTAGGTGTTGTTCAGCAAATTGAATACATTGAAAATGTGCCTATATGTTATGCATGTTTGTGCATGAAATAAGCTGTTATTTCTAGAAAATCAATTTCAAAATGATATTCATAAAACAGTTAGTATATGTTATATTAAACTTATCATACTGTATTTGATATACTGACACTTAGTAAAAAAAAAGACCGATCATTTTTAAAAGGTCTCAATCAGGAATATTTACGAGATTAACATTCCAAATATTATAAAATAATAATACAAGTCTGAATTCCATGGGTGCGTGTTTACGTGTGACTTGCAGGTAGAGCGAAATTATTAAGTATTCTTGTAAATCTGGTAATTTGAACAACTAGTCGAATATTTGAAAAATACGGTCGCAATAATAATAACCTATTTTTCCAAAACAAGGAGGAAATAAATTAAGGCATTAAGTAATTAGTACCTTCAGGGGAATCTCTTTACATTCTTGTTTAAAAACTATGCTCTCATCATCATTGAAATACTTCGTTCGAGGAAAATAACATTGATCAGTTATATACAAATACACGTCTCATCGGCTATACACATAGCGCAGTCTGAGAGGCTAAAGGGTAACACAAATAATGTGTATAGTCCTTTTAACTTTAATCAAATATGCGTTATTCAAATTACTTCATTTCGTTGAATATCGTAACGCAATCATCTTGGTCAACAAGGTGTAATGTAAATTATGCGAACGTTTCGTGTTTTTGTTTCAGCAACAGCAATTATTTCAGAAATGTGTTGATAGGACAGGGATGACCCTATGCAGCTTTGACTGTTATGTAACGTCGTCAAATAATATACACACATTTTAATTTTCAAAAAAAGAGAATACGTTTAATACCAGTATTACTTTAATTGGCTTGAATGCGGATCAGGTTTTTTATACACTTACATTGTATTGTATATACAAAGTCGGATGATGGGTGTTATTTTCGTTCTTCTTTTAAAAGTAAGATGTGTCATTTTAAACGGTTTTTATACGCGCGATTTCTTAATATGTTGGAAATAAATATGTTGCATTGATATCAAATACATATAAAGTTACATTCCAACATATCAATTGGTTGAAAGGTTCCTGAGTTGACACCGCCTATTCTACTTTTAATAACGGTACTCTTGAATTGAAACGCACCTATGCAATATGAATCTCTAGGACAGAACGTAGACTTCGGGTTCAAACTATGAATTTAATTAACATACATTCTAATTTATTAAGTAAGTGATCTATAAACGTTTTTTTTATTGTTCATGGTACCAATCGAAATATAATAAGCAATGCCTTCATCGCCTTACATGCAATCCTAAACAATATTCTTGTATACGAAACATATGCATTAACCTTCATTAATCAGCTCAATTAGTTTCTGAATTATTGAAAAAAAAGGTCTATTATAAGGTATCAAGAGTCATCAAATTGAACTCGACCAAATCATATGCAGCCCTTGCATATCTTTAATTAAACGGTTTCTTAATAAGTACTTTCAAAGACATATCATAAGTCGCAATCACGGTATTTTCATGTAGGGGATTTTTATTTCACCCTATACAAACATACCAATCAGGGGATTTTTATATAAGGGATACAGAGGATACCTTTTTCGGATTTCGTATATCGGCAATACGTGTTGAGTAATAAGACATGTAACTTTGAAAAGCTTAGGCACAATACGGACTACCGGCATTAGCTCCGACGACGATGGCACCGGGTCGTGTGTATGTGTAATGACCGTCTAAACATTCTGCCTAGGCATTGCATAATCCTTCAATGCTGACAAAGTTATCGCCTGGGCAAGAGATCGAACCTTCGCACATATATAGACATGAATATACTAACGTTCCGTTGATTGAGTGTAGGGGAATACAAAACTGAACCGGTGAAATGTTATCGATTCGCTAGACCTTCAGTGAGTTCATATTGATTGTCGCTCTTGTATGGCATGATACCACTGAGAGGAGACAGCCAAAACAAACTCAGTTATTAACAATTCAGCCAGCAAAACACTGTTTTCATTCCAACTGGCATTGTAAAAGGACTGGGAACAGTTATATTACCCTGTTGTCTTATGACTGAAAAATGTTTGAACTGACTTTATAATTGTGTGCACCAGAGTTTTCCGTTTAAAAGGCTTAAGACAAGCATTTCGGTCTAAAAAGATAATAGTTTTCAACAACTTCCAGCTTTAACATCCATTCAGTCCGAAGCATCTGTTGAATACATTATTTGAAGTTAGAGAACGACTACATCAAATAGATAAATATTCAAATACAAACTTAAGACAAGAACAATCTTTTCATCTTAGGGACATTTTTTTCCAATTTTGAATTGCTTTTTTATTGTAATTCTCATTTGGATCAAGCTTTGCTTCCACATACCTACCGCAAGTGTATTTACGCGTTTATCTCGATATAAAAGCTAACATGTATACATCCGTATACTCTAGGGCAAGATGTTCGTGTCAAAACATAAGGGTATGATTTGCATACTCGTAACCTCATTAGTTTTTATCTACATCACGTCAAGCTATTCATCAACAGAGAAAACATGACAGGTGGTTTAGATTCATCAGAAGGTTAACCATGTGGCGCTTATAACGATCTTAAATAAACATGATGCGTATAAAATTGGTATTTTGATTGACACCAATTTGCACAACGTAATTCCGTATGTATTTGATCTATATTAAATAAAATATACCATACAAACACGTTACTTTTGTTTATTAAAATTGCATATACATGTATTTTTGTTTTTA
Organism: Dreissena rostriformis; assembly: GCA_007657795.1. Classification (NCBI taxonomy): domain Eukaryota; kingdom Metazoa; phylum Mollusca; class Bivalvia; order Myida; family Dreissenidae; genus Dreissena; species Dreissena rostriformis. The sequence continues at coordinate 120,623 of VMBQ01001709.1, forward strand.
TAAAGAAAACTTTGTGTATATATTGTTATTTATAGATTGTCTGTTAGAATGCAATTCGTTGATATGATTTCAATAATAATTGCATGGATGAAGTGTACATGGATGGACATAGTTTGCAACTTCAATACAACATGCGCTTTCATCACACACTTGTTAAGGATACTATACTAATATAACAATCATTTGTTAAGTAATACAATTGTTATACCCGCGGCACATTCAGTCATGATGATTTCATCAAATAACTACACTATTTACAAGTTGGGTAATACAAATACTCAAACCAAATACGCAACTTTAAAACATACACATGTGTACATTTTAAATATGTGTTATGTCTGTAGTATACCGCAAACTGGGAGATTGTGTTAAAACACTCATACATAAGGGTTGGATGTATGATCAGCCATGCATCATTGATTTTGATGAAATAATACGTAGCCAGTGTCATACCTCTGATGGCTTTCTCGAAGAAGTGTGACCCAACAGTCAAATACGAAATGATAATCAAATAGATAGGAAAGGGTAAGGTATTTTTTTCAGCAAACTGACTTGGAGGTCAGTGTAAAATCAGGTTGTCCGCAGTGGTCTATGTTATTTCTAAAACTATAACGCAAATGATTAGTAAAATATGTGGATGCCATATCAGTAACATTAAAAGAAACTTATTGTCGCATATTACAAAATGTTTGTACAATTAAGACAATAATACAAATATAAGATTTAACATCAACACGATAGATGATTGTTAATTTGCCAATTAAACTGATTCATTATTATCATAAAAAGGATATTACTAGGCTACACTTTGAAATACTTGTCTATTTGTTTGATCCTGTGTATTTGCAGGAGTTAATATTGTATCTTTTCAACTTAGGTAATCTGTTTGCAAAAACAGCTCTAATAACTCGCCTTAACGTATGATTATTTTTACAGGTAATTGTTCTGCTGCTAAAAATGAAATGATATTTTCTTTATAGCACATTAATATAAACTTTAATAAACACATATATTATATAGGCTATATCGTCATCTAACATATTTTAGTTAGTTATTCGTGTTCGTTTGTTTTGCATACAAATCTGTGTTCTTTGGCGTACGGCAGCACATGCGCAATATCTGCAGCCAATGTCCTTTATTGTCTCCATTCATACAACACGAATACTACCAAAAAACATATAAACACGTGGTGGCTTACAGAGAAAACATTGCTATCGAAACGTTAAGACTATATGATGCTATTTTTTCTAATCTTTTATACAAGAAGGAATTTAGTTGATATTTTTATTTACTTTATTTTATCGTGCCCTATAATCATATCATTCCGTTGGAATGGTGCATATTTAACCATTCAATAATTGTAATTGCATCGAATTTCAAATCTTTTTTACTAATCGAAATTCGCAGTCCGTAGTGAAACATCCGTCTCTGGATTTTATTACTGTCATTCAATATGATTGTAGAAAACCAAAAGTCAAAGTCATTAATAATTAAGAGGTAGTGATGTTAAAAGATTTAAGAAGTAAGGGATTTATTTTATTTCGATATTTATTGTTAGCATTCATTACCAGTAACAGTGACAGCTTCTGTGCGTTTTTTCTCATGTTTGTATTTGTTATGATAAACACTATCACTTCGTGCATACTTTTTTTAAGTAAATTAAAATTTACAAACGTAGTCCCAAGTAAGAAAAATCATACCATTTGACAATTTTTTTTCATCCGATATATTGATTGTGCTTAGATTTATAAATTTTATGAACAATAAATATACAAGTAAATAAACAAGTAAATATACAAGTAAATATACAAGTAACAAGACTCTGAACAAGTCTTAATAAGGTTATGATGTATATCAGGCTTTAACGCAAACAGGAATATTTCCACATTCCATTCAATTCAATTTTGAAAACTATATTAATACAGATATAATTATGTCGCTGCACATCATGACAGTTTGTTCTGAAGCTGATATTAATTGATCTCAATGCGTTAATAAAACGTGTTATTAAACTCGTGTCCAATACAGTTTAGTTACCAAATAAAAGTTGAAATCGTTTAAATGTGTTCCTGTGAAATTTTATTAAATGAAACTGTTAATTTAGGTAAAATAAACTGTCGATATTCCTTTTCTTTTTCTCAAAGTACCATGACGTCTTTTCCCCGCCAGAATAAAACTGACTTTAACTGTAATGCCCACATCAAAGATACAATAAATTAGTGTGTCTTAATAGTAACGTTACAATAACACTATGAGCACTGCAAAAGCAATCACTTTACGGTTATTACTATGCTGTTAATGTTCTCAGTTTAGGTAAAGTGATTTATTATTACAAAAACCGTAAAGGTGCGTAAACTCAAAATGTGTTTTATTAGTGTGTTTACGTTTATACAATCCTTAATAGTAACGATCTGGAATTATAGAATGCCAATTGCTATACCTTGATTTTATTTGACGATAATAGTTTTTAAATTATTATTTTATAGTCTTAATTTAATGGCATACTCGAAATATGATTACAATCCCCGACAAGTACCTAAAACAACAAGTGCAAATGATGTATATAATAGACCGAAAAACGGTTACGGTAAAAAACGAGTTTTATTCGAGACATGAACGTGTTTAAACATATTCATGCACACATTTAACGCAAATATGTAGTATTCATTGATGAGGGGATCAATGTTTAATCAGAATATCACTTCTTAAGTATATGTACGCGTTTTCGTAATTTAAGAATTAAGTGTAAAGTTAACAACTCGTTTTACACTGTCAAAAAGGTCAAATCTATGATGTCCAGTTCTAACACTAGACAATTATGAAATAAACTTATTTGCAATCCTTTGTTAAACAGAAACGATTAAATTGCTAGTTACCTTATTTTTTTGCTTATTGATAACGCCTATGATGTACACCAAGTTATTTAGTTATTTGTTATGTATGTATTACTTTAATGATCTATAAATGTGACATGGTTTTTGTTTAGTATTTCATGTGTGTGATCGTCTTATTGTATATTTATTAAGTATGTGGCCAACGGCGTGTATTTGTCGATTCTACCAATAAACTGACATTGCATAAAGCTGAGGCATCTTATCATTACGTTCGGCCGTGCTCGGCCATAATCGTCCGAATAAGCTCATGCGTTTCTGTGTCGTGGGTCTTTGAAATAAATGAATGATGTCTGGCGTATTTTAGTGCAGTTAAATACAAGAGATTTCATAATGTTTTAAGATCCGGTAAATGATTCAGCAGAAATAGCTCCCTGTTGCAGTTACATGCGTGCATTGGTGGATGAAAGCTCTTGACAATCATTAGACTAATACATGTCCTGGCGATGACGGAAACGTGATATTTCATCATCAAAACTAAACTTCATACAAAACATACTGAAGGAGAGTATACTTTAGGAATGTATGTGATTCTTAAATCAGGTGATGCACCTGTTATTCTGTCCTTTATAGACAATTGGTTACTTGTCGTCAAATAAGCACTTTCGGATTTTAACGATAGAATTTCGTCTACCGGATAAACACGAGCTTTCTAAAAAAAAGTAGATACAACTTTCATAAACAACAAACACGAATATTCCTTCAGAAGACATGGTTCAAAAAGATCAACAAATTATGTGTTTTATACACGTGCACATACTTTGTGTTTGTACAGTTGAAAAGTCATTAATGCATACCTGTTATGGTAACCCTCCCAATAATGTGCTGATTGTTTCATACTACACATCGACACAATCTTTCCTTATGCAACAACTAGGAGTAAAGATGTCGGTATCGGCTTAGCGCGGACATAAGCATGGTCATTTTGAGTTTAATAAAATTGAACCACAGTTTATTTATGGTACTAGTGAGAGATAGTGTATGTTATTAAATTTAACTTGTTCTTATTCATGGTATGCTTAAAGATTGAGAAAAAAAGTTGATAATACAAGTATTTATTCCCGCTTTAAAGTGCCGATATGAATAATGGTGTTCGCATTGACTAGACTAGATACACAGACTGCCATTGTCATCGTCAATAAATCATGGCTAGATGACTATATGTTTTTCTGGCCTACTTCAATGCTTACCAGAAAAGATAGGTGCAGAAAAAACCTGGAGAAAGATAAGTCATCCAGGTCTCAGACAAATAGGGGTGACGAACCAGAAGGGTTGAAGTCAGAAACAATTTAGAGGCGGTTTGGATCAATGTCCAAATTCAAGGAGCACACTTCATTAATATTGGTTCGTGCTACATACAACCTTTCTTCACCGACACAGACTATCTATCCTCCACGAGCAGTGTAAACAGCTCCTGTTAAGTGTTAAAGACGCATCATTGGACCAAGTCGTCCAGTCGCCTACGCGGATAACAAAGTACACCAGTACTATGCTTGACCTATTCTTCAGAACAATAGCACCCTCATTAACAAATTCAAGACCATTCATGGAATATGGGACAACGATGCCATATTGTAAATTCGTTGTTTATGGTTTTCATTTTCTGTTTATTTGAAACGAACGGTTCATTATTTCTGATGATTTTTTATACCTTTCCTTTCAATAAAATTATCTTAATGTGTTCTTAGACGTCTTAAGCAGAACATTTCTCGTACTTTCCTCAGACGCGTGATTTAATCCCGATATGAAGACATTGATCCCTACTGCATACACATATACTTGCCCGTCTCCTTGAACAAAGTGTAAATGATACAGTTTTTCATATCCGTGTTATAAAAACTAAAATCAAGTTCGAATTACGCAATTGTTGGGTCCCTAAAAATTAATAAAATATATGCTGTTAAGTTTTATTTAAACTAAACGTCGTCCGATAACGTGAGAACTTTCAACCGTTACATATATTTTATTATATTGGAAACATTTTAATAGAGAGGTTAGCTGCCTAGAAGCGTATATGTAACTACCACATTGTTTATAGCGGGTATAGGGATTGAAACAGAGTGATATGTACTAGGTTGTATATCCAGGTCATGTTTTCTTTGATTCGAGTAAAGTTTATTTGGGAAACCTAGATTCACTATGATAAACAGGGTAATTAATCAATTAAATATACGTATATTAAATGATATAATATATGTTACAAATGCAAATTGACGCTCATAACGACTGCTAAGATGTATTGGCATTCAGGTTTATTGCAAAACCATATTCTGGTATGTTGTTCATGGATCGTTACAAACATGGCATGGTTAAATGGTGTTGAATGAAACAAAGCAACATATCAATTAAAGTCGTTTCAAAAGAATGTCCTACATTCTTTTCTATATGACGCGATATACATTAACAATAATGGTGTACTAATTACCATTTGTTGATTTCCATAAATAAATTGTACGAAAAGTAATTGTGCTGGCTAGCTATATTTTATAACTTGAAATGGTTACTCACTTTATTTTACTTTGTAATGAGTACTTTTAGATATAATGTTTGTATTTTAATCGTTCGATAGAAAGCATGGGAATTGCGTTTGGACTAAATTCCTAGTATACCACTTTGAATGAAAGACAATTGATCGAAATAATATATGAGTAAAATTATAAATTGTGATAGGACTAACCTGCAAGTGTTAACATTGTGATAACCTGCTACGAATACGACCATGAATTACGAGTCTTCATTCGTTGATGCAACTAATTTCTTCGGATAAATTCTCTTATGATTCCTCACCGTCGACTCATAAATTCGCTTGTGATAAAACACCCTTTGGCAGATAAATTTGCGTGCGATGCAACCAACTTTGCGAGAGATATGTGCGTTCGATGAGTCTTAAGCATTCGATGTGACATCCATTAACTGATATAATTCGCGTGCGATTCATCTGCTTTCGACTTATAAAAAATTGCGTGTAATAGTAATAAGATTACTTGCGACTGATAAATTTGCGCATGATGCGACTTCCTTCGTCATCCCAAGATTAATTACATCGCGTGTGAACTATGTTGCGTGCATATCGTTGTGCAATTAAAATGTTGTAATGCTTAGTTTTTATTACTTTACTAATTTAATGTGACAACACAACACATACGTTGACTACTTATTCAGCATTTGAACGTCATAATTATGACGAAAAGTCTTCTGCGTTCTGGTAGGTAGCAAACCTTTCAGATCAATTAAATTAGAAGAGTTTTAACGTAACGCAATTCAACCAAAGACGTATAATGATGCCTTGTGTGTATGTGTGTGCTACGAGAGTGATCGCCGACTGATAGCAGTATATTATGTAAAGATTATTCAAATTCCTATATAATTTTCACATTTCCTTTCATCAATTGTTTTTTACCAAATTAGTTCCCCATTATCAACACTTAAGCCCAACCTAAATGTACGTTTGGCGAATTGAAATAAGATTAGAATATTAAAGCAGCAATTGTCGTTGCACTTATTTATGGACATTATTAAATCGGCACGTGTCCTCTTATGTTTAGTGCTTCATCGCTATTCAAGTTTAAATAGTGTAACTGAAGACGGACAACGTAAAAATTGATTTAACTTTAAAAGCATGAACGTATGTGTTAAGTCGTTTAAATAGACATATGCGTCTTGCATGTTTAGTACTTAATGGGTTCACACGTTTGAAAATATCTTGTTAAGAAAACAATGTGCAATTGATGATACCTTTAGGTTACATAAGTAGCATGCTGCCATTTAAATAATATGCACAGGTTGTCGAGTTCCTGAAGAATAGCACTTATAAATATAGTGTGAATTATACGTTTTGAATTCAGTGTAAATGTATATACTGTATTAAAGCGATAACAATACTTTAACATCTGCATTCTAGTTTTTGTTTCTCGTTTCTCGTCTGATGTAATGTGTAATTGTTAAAAATGACATACTCCATGACGATATACACTAGAGTATTCTTTCTTAGGTATTTTAAATAACTAAACATTGATTTTATTTTAATGCCATTTATCAATAAGTGTATGGCTTTATTCTTCGGATTCTTCCAACCATGTTTAGTGAGGTATTGGAAATTAGCTTGGCCACGGTGAAGATAGGCATGGAACAATGCGTTTTTTAAAGTGATACTAGACGCATTTTTCACTGTTGAATTGAGCTGAAAAGAATCAACAGGTCAAAAGAGTTAGTTTAAATGTGGAAACTGACCAATTATCTGCAACTCATCTTGCTGCCAGTTGTTTATAAAAAATATATATTATATTCGATATTTTACGTGACTACCCCAGTCCTCTAAGCCGAGCAGAACAGACTCGTATTTACGAAAGCGATACGATTTAAGTCTTTCTTATAAAGTCACTTTACTGACACCTCATTTATAACATATTTCTTTGAATAAGTATGGCCGAAGATGTGGTTGACAGAGACACGAAGGTGAATGTATTCATAATTTTAGAATTGTCATATGTTTTCGCGGTGAGTCCCAGATTTTAAACTCACCAAAATTATGTCAAAAACAAAAGTACGGTTGATATTCAAATAAATTATTTTTTCTCCTTCCGGGATATTGTTTTAATATGTATCTAAGAGAAGAACTATATTTTCGCATGTGTAACCACAATACAAATTTCGTATTTAAAAGCATTTGATGTGCTTGACGACCACTTAACATTACAGTATTTTGTATTTAACTTTACCTTTAGTGGCTCTAGTGTGATATATATCGATAATACAAAATGCATACTTATACTAACGGAAAGTTAGCATATGTATAGTAGTTCAAATAAATGGCTATCTTTGCACAGCAATACTACTATACTTCACATCAGATAGTTTTCTAGGGAAATAGTAGCAGTAAAGAAGTTGTTCTTTCTTTGAAAAAAATATGGTTGAACGAAAATAATTTTATGACAAAGATGTTGCGAATATTACAAATTGGGATGAAGAGGTGGCATCGATAACTAAACGCCGTAAATATTTTTTGACAATGGTGGACATGTTGCGCATAATTATTTTATGTCAACTTTTTAACTTCATGTATGTAATTGTTTATTACCATAACATATACAAGTTAAACTAGGGGTATTCAAGTTGAACTAAGGGTATAATTATGCCAGTGCTCCTTAAAAGACATTAATAATTATTGAGGATTAACACTAACACGAATTGTTTCTAAAATATTCTCTATATTTCTGGACGTCTGCTTACGTAAATGGGCCGACGAAATCAACCTTATTACTTACACTCAGTATTGTCCTATTGGTTAATGTGTGCAGATTAAACTTATTTTGTAAAAAAAACGATTTTCATAGTCGCGTGGAGTAGTTATTGAAACATCTCAAGACAAGGCAATACTTTTACACGTTATGTTCATCTTTTCCTGCTAATACATAAGGGCGCAGTTTAAATGTGTTTATCTTTTGTTGTTGTGTTACGTAGTCAAACAACTTTATCTTAAAATTAATCATTAAGTGTGTAGTAAGTAATCACTTGTACCTACATTATATCATTTAGTTCATTCATACATCAACCCCACCAAACGGGAATTCAATCAGGCGCATGCGCAGTCCGTTGTACAAATTGGTATCTCACGTCCGGTGGATTATCGAATTCCAGTCTTGATAATTAGTACAGTACGTGTTTACTTTCCCGTAGAGTTGATAAAAGTGTACTTGTTCAATGTATTTACTGACAGATAATCGTTTCCTACCTGTCTAAGCTTAATTATTCAACTACATGATACAAATCAAGTAAATCTTGTCTTTTCGGTGCAGATTTCAGAGTTGGGTAATTTGTTGAAAATAAACGGCTGGACTCATATATGTGTCTTGTTATGAGAAAACTGGTCATAATGCTTGTGCGCAAATTGTCATCCCAGATTATCCTGTGCAGTTCGCACAGGCTAATCAGGGACGACAATTTCCGCTTTTATGGAATTTTTGGTTTAAATGATGTCTCTTCTTAGCGAAAATCTAGTTTAGGCGGAAAGTGTCGTCCCGGATTAGCCTGTGCGGACTGCACAGGCTAATCTGGGATGACACTTTACGCACGAGCATGTTGCCCAGTTTTCTCAGAACACGACACATATTTGTAATCGTAGTTGCCGGAACGTATTATACATACAAAAAACAAACACATTTTAAAACATTTTAAAAACTAATTTTAAATAAATTAGAACGTTTAAACAAAAATTAAAGGGAATTGTATTGTCAATGACGCTGTTCTGAATTACGCTACAGTTTGTTGTCGTGTTCTGAGAAAACTGGGCAAAATGCTTGTGCGAAAAGGGTCATCCCAGATTAGCCTGTGCAGTGCGTACAGGCTAATCCGGGACGACACTTTCCGCCTAAACTAGATTTTCGCTAAGAAGAGACATCATTTAAACCAAAAATTCCATAAAAGCGGAAATTGTCGTCCCTGATTAGCCTGTGCGAACTGTCCGCACAGGCTAATCTGGGATGACAATTTACGCACAAGCATTTTGCCNAATGGTTTAATGACGAGTGTCAAAGGGCAAAATCTGAATTTTATAATAACTTGAACATATATAGAACGGACAGGTCGGATGAAAATAGAATTTTGATGGTTCAATCCCGGAGCAACTATAAATGTTTAGTTAGAAAACATAAATATAATTATGATTTAGAGCAGACAAAGATTTTAGAACATAACCGATTATTAGATGCAAAACAATATTGGAATTTATTAAAGGGATCGGTAAAGCCATGCAAGTCAGATAAATTAAAGACTGATGATTTTTTTCGATACTTTAAATCCATTAATGATCCAGACACCCATTTTTATCAGCCAGATGAAGACATTCTGTTTTTTAATGAAAGATACCTAAATGAGGAATTTCAGGTAATGTTCGATGATTTAAACATTGAAATATCTCAAGACGAAATTAAAAAGGCATGTAAATCTTTAAAAAATGGTAAATCTGCTGGTCCTGATTACGTTTTAAATGAGTTTCTTAAACACGGTGTTACAAATGAATCCTTTCTTAGGGTTTTACATTTACTTTTTAATAAAATGTTTGATATAGGTTATTTTCCAGAGGCTTGGAGCGAAGGATTTATTGTTCCGCTGCATAAGAAGGGGGATTTAGATGACCCGAATAATTATAGAGGAATAACACTGTTAAGTACGATAGGAAAATTATTTAGTAAAATAATTAATAGTCGATTGAACATGTGGGGTGAAACATACAATGTGTACATAGAAGCTCAAGCCGGATACCGAAAAGGTATGGGAACTGTTGACAATATTTTTGTACTGCAGGGTATTATTAACCATATTTTGAATCAAAATAAAAAACTGTACACAGCTTTTGTCGATTTTACGAAAGCATTTGACTTTATAGTAAGAGATATCATATGGTATAAATTGATAAAATTAGGGGTACGTGGTAAAATGTTGAATATAGTTAGATCGATGTACAATGTTGTTAAATCGAAAATAAAATTTAATAATGAAATCAGTCACGATTCGTTTACATGCTATTTGGGAGTGAGACAAGGTGAATCTTTATCGCCATTTTTGTTCTCAATGTATTTAAATGATATCGAGGAACATTTTATGCTAAATAAGTTTGAAGGAGTTAATCTTGGTATGTTAAAACTGTTTTTATTGTTATATGCTGATGATATTGTATTATTTGCAGAATCGGAAGCCGGACTGCAAAATGGATTAGATTTATTAGAGCAGTATTGTACTAAATGGAAGCTATGCGTTAATGTGAATAAAACAAAAATATTGATTTTTAAAAAAGGAGGACAAAATAGACGAAATTTAAATTTTTATTACAAAGGACAGATTGTAGAAATAGTGAATAGTTTTACATACCTAGGCATAGTATTTACCACTGGGGGTTCTTTTTCATTAACGTACGATGCACTCTCAGGACAGGCTCTTAAAGCAATATACAAGCTGAAATCTAATCTAGTTAAATACCCAGATATATCAGTTAATCATAGACTTGATCTTTTTAATAAACTTATTGAACCTATTCTAAGCTATGGTTGTGAAGTATGGGGGTTAAATAATAGTGTTCAAATTGAAAGAATACATATACGATACTGTAAACAAGTGTTGGGTGTGAGGTTGCAAACACAAAATAACTTCGTTTATGGAGAACTGGGACGTGTACCATTAATAAATAAACGTATCATTTGTGTTTTAAAGTACTGGTTTAAAATATTACAATCTGATGATGTCAAGTACATAAAAATCGTTTACGATATGTTATTACATGATCATGATATATACCCAGAAAAAAAGTCTTGGGTTAAATCTCTCAAGGATGTATTAGACAGCTTAGGTTTTAGTGATGTGTGGTTTTTTCAAGGGGTAGGAGATATTAAGATATTTCTATCAGTAGCTAAACAACGTATTTCTGATATGTTTTTGCAAACCTGGTCAAGTGAAATTGAAAACACGACCAGAGGTAGAACTTATAGACTTTTTAGTAGCTTTCAGTTACAACCATATTTAAATTTTGTTAATGTCTCAAAATTTAGAATGGCGTTAACTCGTTTTAGAGTATCTGCCCATAGACTTGAAGTGGAAGCAGGGAGATGGCATAAGCCTGAAAAGATACCTTTTCAAAATAGTAAATGCAAACACTGTAACGTCCTTGAGGATGAATTTCATTTTTCACTTGAATGCCCAACATTTATTAATTTACGTAAGATATACATAAATAAATACTATTGGAAGAATACAAACATGATAAAGTTTATTGAACTCTTACAGACTGACAATGAAAAAAGTGTACGAAATCTATCCATTTTTGTTTTTAAAGCATTTAAATTGAGAGCTGACTTATATTATCAATAGTTTCTCTCCAAGTACTTTCATTTATTTATCTAATTTATATTAAAAAAAATACAATATACGATAAAGTGTACATGAATTTGTTGTATTAAGCATTTGATCTACGTTCTGTTAACAATTCTGTACGCAATTGACCATTTGTGAATATATTGTGTTGTAATATGTGTTTACTCATGGGCTTAAAGCCTAATGTATGTTGAATAAACTCTATAAAATGCTCGTTTTTAATTGTACGTGTACACAATTTATTCCATTTTAATGTCCCGCGCTGATATCTATCCATACGACACATAAACACTAAAATGGTACCATGTTAGTGTTCATGTGTCGTGTGAATAGATATAGTCGCGGGGTTATAAAATGGAATTAATTGGGTACGCGAAAAATTAAAAACGAGCATTTTATATCTACAAACATCCTTGTTACCAGAAAACATCTCGCAACCCATGGGAAAGACGTCGGACCTCGGACAAATCCGAAAAAAATTGACGAGGTCCGATAATATTTCCGAAATTGTCGGACCTCGTGTCCGACAAAAACCCAACAATATGTAAAACTTTTATTAAAAATGAACTCGAAACTAGAAAAATGTAAAATAAAAGTCGAACTGGCTGTCTCTGCTGGTGACGTAACAAACTACAAGCGCGATTCTTAGAACCAGTCAAATATTGCAAATTGTTTCGTGACGTAGGCGACACATCATTGAGTGGTTTAATTGAATCTTATTGTTTTCGAGCGTTGTGATGATTTTAAATTGAACGCAGGAACCACTCGCTGCCTGTTCCGTGTCAAGATTTGATAAACATTGTGAACGTCATAATAATACGTCATAATAATAATAAAAATATTTTTTTTTCTATTCTTTGGTTTAAGAAGAACGAGGTCCGATAAAATCTGGTAAGGTCCGACAAATTTTAAAAGTTATCGGACCTCGTGTCCGACAAGATTTTAACGTCTTTCCCATGGGTTGCATCTCGTTTTGAAATTTTGGCTTTTGCTATAAGGAACATTGTTTTTTTTATTGGGTAACTTTATGTTACGAAATACTTTACGAAATTTCCGTTGATTTTTTAGTATAAATGTTACTTTAAGCAGTAAAACTACATTAGAACATTTCGAAGCACGAATTGCATTTCACAAAATGTTGAAACAAATAGATACAAGTAAACAAACATGTTAGTTTATCTTACAATTACGAGTTCCTGTTTCTAGGAGCATCTTTGGTTTATGACTTCATAATTTATGAGTGTTTTGTTTTTTTTTCATTGCGATTTTAACAATTAAAAATACCCTGCCATGAATGTTCACATGATTGTTGGAATAAATGTTAAGGGTATTTAAATAAACGTTAACGACTCTGGTAAATGGAATGCTTAGTTTAAATGTCGGTTTGCGTGCGTTTCGCCAAACCATCCGTAAGAAGAAATCGGTTAAGATGACGTTTCCGTGCATATAATTGAGAACAACATGAGAAACAACAAACATATTCTTCATAGCGCAGTTATTATGTGGTTTTTGTTGTATGTTTCCTTTAAAAAAAAGTTTTATTTTATGTTTATTTATATTGCTTGTTTGTATTTTGTAATTGTGCCAACCATACTTGCACAAATGCATTCGTATCGTCCAAACAGCTGTGGTTCGTCAATTTTAGTAACATGTATTGTACAGTAAATAAATGGCAATAAAATAATGATATAAACAATGAAGTTAAGTACATCACTTGAATCATGTTTACCCATAACATCGTGTAAATAGCTCTCTCGTACTTACGACAATAGTTCACTAAACGTATGTGCGTGTATTTTTCGATTCACTAGTCACATATTTGCAATCATGTTTTCATTTGTCAATTGGCATAGGAACATTTGATTTATATCTTGTAAGACACGCGTTTGGTTGTGATTAATTCTTGAGTACGTGAAAGGTTCAGCTAGCCACTTAAATGGTTTATCCTCCAATGTTTTACTTAGACCGTTCTAAGCTTGTGATACTTGTTTTTATCATATTATGTTTCTAGTTGGTGTTCTGTTATAAAAGTAATGAATAATGGCACGAATTTACCTTTAAAAATACCTTCTTGAGATACATCGTTTGCCATATTTTTTAAATGACATGCATTAATGTGTATATGTTTGAAAGTGCTTGGTGCGATATCTATGTACTTTAGAGAAATCACTAGCAATCTAATGGATAATATTGACACATACAAACTTGCAAATGCGATGCGATTTCGATGCGAGATGAATTAATATTGTTCCTGTCTTTCTTGTTAAAAATCGCAAAAAGTAATTTTACAATCAGCCATTCACGCTCGTAAAGTATGTCCCCATGGAATAAATAAATTGTTTTGGCTCGACCTTGAATGAATTACCCATTAGTCTGATTCTTTTGAGACATTGTTATTGAATGCTCAAACAAGATTTTGCCAAAATTAAATGTGTTCTTGAACATCGACTGTCATGATCTTATAAAGAGTTGAATTTGCGTTATCAGAAACCACCGAACATTTCAGAGCTGATCTATTTGTGTGTTTGTGTTTAATGCAGAATTGGGTCATTGGAACGACGTCGACATTGGAAAAAGTTCCTTTTAAGATACAGAAGCATGAGCATTTTTATCAAGACGTAGGAACACGAATTGCGATCAGATACACGTTGTTGTGTTCTTGTGCATGCGTTATAACAAAAATTCGCCTTGATTAAAACGGGAGCAAAGGTACGATGTTCTTGATTAAAGTTACTACACTATATCTAATTTCTTTGTTGTCTTGATTTCTTAGGTAACATGTTAAGAATACTTTATCCCATTTTGTATTATATTTTAAAATATAACATGCACAATTTGAACATAATTAAATGTGTTTTACCTTTAAAGTATTTAAATCATTTTCCCTGTAAAGTAGGAGTGATATTTTCTTATGTATTGCAATGTGATGCTTTCCTTTGTCATATAATATTATATCTTAAAGACCACAATATAAGTTATGTTTTTGAAAATATATCTTTTTATCTTAATTTGTATTACATTTACGACTAAATGTATATAATCACTATTTAATAGCAGTTTACTGTTTCGCTTCACGTTGTATTTGACAAAGGACCTTTGGAGATAAAATGACAAATAAACATCAAATACTTCTGCAACATATCTGTATAAACTATGCGTGTTTAGAAGGTTAAGCTATATGGTTCTAATTGGAATTCAAATGGAAATTCAAATGGGAATTCCAATCGTTTATACTAGGTGTTGACATTATTCTTATTTTATATAATTTCACATGTCGATAATATGTATATATTCTTGCAATATACACATGTGTGTATACAAATGTAACAATACATATGTGTCTTAAATATCAACACAGGCTTTACATGCATATTCTTCTAATATTGTATGAAATACGGTTCAGTGCAACTCAATATAATTGTCATTAACACATTATTCTTATTGTATCCATTCGTAAAGGGATAAGATAGTTGTTTCATTGTATATAATCCATCCTTGCGGAATCAGTAAGAGACACGTCTTCATTGACAAATTGGATTATGTATATGTCGCTCGTGCATACTTCGTTTAGACTGTGAAACCGAACGCAAACACATACCACATGTCATCTACGCTTGGAAAACATTGTATTGGATGAACTGTTGTATTTGCCCTGCTATATATCGGTCTTATTATCGTTTGCGAATGACACATATCTGGAACAGTTCAACCATTCACCTAGTCTTTTTCCAGACAGATATTGTATTTGTCCTGGGTTTGCTCACGTATGACAATGACACATAGACAATGAATTAAACCGTTCACCTAGTCTTTTTGGAAAGAAATATCAATAATACAGTATGCATTTCTATGTATACCATTAAACATTTTATCAATATTTATTGAAATAACAACTTGTTGTGTTCTATTTTGCATTACACTAACAGTTCAAGCTCGAATGATATGTATGTGGAGATAAGCTAATTGTGTATTGTGTCCGAAATTAGGATACTTTCTCACACGCATCTACAAAATAGTACAAGCATTTCATGACGGATTATAGCTTGCTCTGCAATTATTTCTAAGCAAAGATCTCCGGGATATTTATTGCAACTGAAGCACGCTCATAAATCATACTGTTGTGATTAAGTGTACGCCTGCGGTATGCGACTTGTCGTTAATTTTCCGCAACGCACAGTTTGATAGTTTAGATAATGTAGAAATTGCTGTTGCAGTATCTTTTGAGATGTTGTCGACAGAAAACAGTGTAATAATTTCAATTCTCATCTGCAAAGAAAAACAGGTAGAATATCAATTACATATGCAAACTGCCCGTTAAATTCTTGTTCGAAACATTATTTAGAGGTTTATACCTCGTTGCTTGAGGGCCATAAGGGACAATCGGCCCGCAGAGTGAATAATCGCCCCGAAGGCCGTAGGCTTAATCCACATTAACTGTACTATTTAACCACGGTACATGTTACATATCATCCTATTTGTTCCTTCACTAAAATTCGTACTTTTATTTTCATTCAATTGATTACGCAATATATGACGTATCTACCTTGTATGACGTAATTTCTGTGACGAAACACACCAGTTTAAGCTTGACTCTCTAGATTTTAACAATAATTCGGACGTTTTGATTTATTTAACAGTAAAATATTAATTTTAAAAAGCATCGAACGAATCCAAAACGTATTTCGGATTGTGTGTTTGTAATTTATAATTGGAAACTTCAATAGAAATAAAAGAAATCACTCCGAGCTGTCATTCGATTTCGTGAAACGTTTCAAAAAGTGAAGTTTGAAATAAATTACGATAAAGGGGTGGACAAACAGATAATTGAAGTGCATATCGTTGTAATTTTATTATGAAAAGCATTGGATTAAAATTGTCATTGAGGTAAGATTGTCGTTAACTAAATTTTGATGTTGGATTACTGTTAAACTTAAAGCTCAAATAGTGTCATCAATCTAATCTACAGTACAGTTTCAGATGCAATCAATATTTTTTCCATCATTTTTATTATGTGCTACGTTGAATTAACTTTTTTTATATTATTTCGTTGATTTGTGGCTTAATTTTATTAATCACCGTTGGAAAAGACTGAATATGGAAGCCATTTTGTTCTGTTGACGTCACGTGCTTTAACTCCGGGGCGATTATCGATTATAAACAGTTGGCACCGCGGGCCAAACGTGATACCTTGCTTCGACCGATAATCACATGCATTCGAGTCAATTTTGTTACTATATATAGTAACATAAGTATTAAAATACATGTAATGAATACAAACATAATGTTTCATATTTCTTGTAACATTTTGAGAACTTGAATCCACAAAATTGCATGACATACAGTAGCAAATAATGCAATTGAATTTCTAGAAATCAACACCCATTCTTTTTGTCTATTTTCTCTCCCCAACACAAATGCTTTTTTATTAAAGGGATTGAAACATGTGTACATGTGTGTCAATACATGCCTCATATGGTTGTTTTTAAACGTCGGAACTTTAGAGCTTTATTATATTAAGAAGAATAAAACTAAATAATTTAAGAAAGGAAAAAACTAGAAAATAAGTTGTCTCCATTAGAGCTCGAACCTGCGAAATTTGGATTAAAAGACTAGCCTCTTGGCTATCCGGATTCTATTACTGATAAGCGCATTTGATAATGTAACTTACTGATCCAGGTGTAAGGTGTTGTACCCAAATATTAAGGAAATAACTGAAACATTTCAAATTACCTCATTGTTTCGTGTTTGTACGAAAGGGACCCCCAAGAAAAATATTTTAATCATTTATACTTATAAACTTATTTAGTATGGTCAATATATAAATAATTTTATGTTTTTACACTTTTTAAAATCAACAAAGATAATCAGTATGTTCTTGAAAATTGGTATAAAGCAAAATATATAACTAGTTAATGGTTAAACAGACATATTTTTACCATAACAGTTATAAACGGGTTACAAGTGTCAACGTTTCTGCACAACACTATGGTCTGAACTATAGCGAAAAATTCGCTTCTTAAAGCCATACGTGCACCAAATACACTTTATAACGATGCGTGTAAATAGGATGAGTAACATCGATCATGTCCGGTAGCATGCAACACTTAATATATGTGTGTATGAATTTAGAAGTTTCTTAGGTCCTTCTTCGTTTGAGGCTGCATTATGTTAAAGCACGGAGTTTGCTTCAGCATTTATACCTATATAACTTACTGAACTCGTGACATTTTAATTACAGCTGCTATTTACAGCTATTGACATTAAGCTGAAAGAGAGTTAATTTTGATTTGATCTTGTGATGTGGGGTGGAAACAGGTACCTCGAGGAAAGTCCATATGCGCCTAAAAAGGGGATTTAACTCTGGTTAACGAGGTTTAAAGTGTGTGTACAAACCACCCCGCGTACTGGACAGTGTCTCTAAATACATAAACTTTATAAAGCTTTTATAATAACAAAAATGTCTGATTCATTAGTGTGTTCTTGGCGGGAATAAGTAATCAATAGCAATTTCCAAGACAGAACATTGCATACACACAAATAAACATCGATACAATTTAAAATGTCATAGCTTAGTTTTGATTTGAAATTTGTTTACCAACATTGCATTGTCAGACAATATACTTGCACTGTTTGCACGTTCATTTACTTTACCATTGATAACTCGATTGAACTATATGGCAACCTCTTGTTAGCTACGGTTTGAATACGCTTTGCAAGTTAACTTTCTACGTCCTCATTTGCATGACGTATTGTATCATAATTATTATTTAGTCCAATGATTAATTGACATTGTGCATGCATCTCAAATGCGTTTACAATAAACAATCACACCTAAGACAATAAGCTATATATTAGGTTTATAGACTCACATTTACATACAAGTACATCGTTAGCCGACTTCTTAATGGGTCCGTTAGCACTGGGCCTAGTGCAAATATTTCGGACGGCATTTGAGCTTTTTGCTATATATCTGTTATGAGAGGGGCAAACGTTGAGCTAATGCTCAAGAACATTACCTGGTTCTAGGTAGGATAAACAGGTAAATCAACATTCCGAATGCGCATTCGACAATGGGACCACTGCTCCAATTAATCATGCATGAACTATTTAGTTAATTGTATTTAAAAACCACTCATTCATTGACGACTGAACATAGCTATGCAATTAAAGCACATCAGACAATAGAATTATTAAAATAGCATGCAAAACAGGACCTACTAATAGCCGATGAAATCAAATACAAGAACTATCGCCAAAAAATAGTTCAGGTATTTGGTGCTGATAACACAATATGTTAAATATTTTGCGATGGTTTGCTCGTTAAGCTTAAGCGTGGATGTTGATTGTTGTTTTTAATTATTAAAAAAGGTGTATTACTTGTAGTTATAAGTTGTAAGCTGACAACCTCTGTGATTATAATTAAATGATTATAACGAGTTGATTCTATTGAGTAGAAACAATGTCAGCCACATGAATCTATTATCATAGACATCATATAATATACATTGATACATGTCTTTGCCTTTTTTATATCCATTATGTAAATGCAATAAAATTAGTTGAGCATGGCTTTCTACACTCGTTTTATTAATGTAATTCACTGCACAAATATCGTCTTATCTCTCTGCATTTGTCAATGATGACTTCAGGAGAAACATACGTTGACAAGTCATCAAATTCAAGCGCGTCGTTGTTATTTTGCCACATTACGTACTTCAAATATCTCCATTTGGCAAATGTTCGGAAGTGTTTATATATCGTCTGTGAATGGTGATTAGGGAATAATTCAAACAACACTGCATGGTCTGGCACAAACAATACGTGCGTAAGCCCGGCACCATGCATGCCAATCAGGATATCGGTGTTGGCCATCACGGACAGTTGTTGGCGCATGCTCATCTCTTCTAGCACCAAAGTTGTCACGGTAGATAGCGGAATGGCAGCCTTTACTGAAGATAAAATCTCCAACTCGTTACGAAATTTACGCTGCACTAAACCCTTCATTCTAGTTATTCTCTCTGGGTGTGTGATATAGTCTCTTCGATATATGATTGCAACATGCAGATTTGTGCAGTCTATATTAAACCGCTTTTTTATTCCATATGCATCCAATACAAAGGTCTGGAATTCTTCTATGTAAGGTAATTCTGGAAGGTCATGGTTGTTCGCAGGACTGATGTAACCAATCATGTTCCAAACAATTCGTCGGTGCACTTTGCCTTTGTCAGTAGCGTTATGCCTAAATACATTTCCAAACAGAGTACTCCAAACAGGCTCTAACGTATTGTACGGCCGGTCATCTATAAAAAGAATATCAACATTCGAAGCGTTCAATTTAAGAATCTGCGAAACAATAAAGACATTCATCCATTCGCATAAAGTGTGGTACAGGTTATGAGCTTCTATACGTTGTATAACAAACACTGAATCGGTCACATGGTCCGCTTGATTGCTCTCCTCTATACTTGGTTGATATGCGTGAAGATGATGAAGCCATGTTTGAAGCGGTGAAGGCCGACCCCACTGGTACATAAATCTGTACCAAGGTAGTGGACTGCTACATGGTACTGCAAAGCTGTCCCCGTGTACATGTTTGGCGTAATGAAGAACGACAATGTCCTGAGAATAAACTTCCATGTTGCCATCGCAACCCCGCATGGTGACCCGCCGCTCGTTGATGATATTAAGAGGAGGGGCAAAGTGTCGGAACCGGAAGTACAAGTCTGTCGCTAGAACAGCAGCCAGAATGATGAAGCAAGCGGCAGCGGTCTGACATGTACTGGATCTTACGCCACAAACACTAGAACGGCAACGCATATTAACAGATCGATCTGAAATAGCAAAATTATAAAGTACATCTACGGTTGAAGTACAAATTTGCGATCATAATATGAGTATATATTGATATTTATAATCAAGTAAACGTAAATCTCAGTCTCAGTGTATTCAAATTAAAGACGAAGTAGTATAAATAGTTGTATTAGTCAAAATAGTAGTAGTAGAAAAAGTAGAAGTATATGAAGATGTAGTTGTAGTTGTGGTGATAGTAGTCAAAGTAAAAGTAGTAGTAAAAGTAGTAGAAGTAGAAGTATGATAAGTAGTTGTCGGTGTATAAATTATGGTAGTTGTTGTCTGTTAACACGTTTAAGTACATGTAGTGGGATATTATTGTAGAATTCTTATTATAATAAGGATATGCATTAAGCTTCATCAGCAGAAGTAGTAGTAGTAGCGTTATTAATAATGGTAATGATAGTAATAGTAGTATAAATGACAGTAAAAGTGGTAGTAGTAGTAGTAGTCGCGGGATAAGTAGTATTAGAAGAAGGAATAGTAGTAGCAGTAGTAGTTGTTATTATTGTTGATGTTGCTGTTGCTAATGTTGTTGTTGCTGTTGATGATGTCGTTGCTGATTATGATGGTGTTGCTGTTGCTGTTGTTGTTGGTGTTGTTGTTGGTGTTGTTGCTGATGTCGATGCTGCTGATGTTGTTGTTGTTGAATTTGCTGCTGCTGTTGCTCCTGCTGCTGTTTATGTTGCTGTTGATGATGCCGTTGATGTTGTTGTACTTGTTGTAGAAGAAATAGGAGTTGTAGTAGTAGCGGGTCTAGTAGCAAGTGTACTAGAAGAAGCGGTATAAGTAGTAGCGGTAGTAGAACACGGCAGTAGTAGAAGCGGTGCTAGAAATAGCGTAATTTGTAGTCAGCAGTAAAAAAGGCATTCGCAGCAGTATTTGTATTCGTATAAGTATATTATTTTTTTATTATTATTAGTAGTTTAGGTGGTAGAAGTAGTAGTGGCAGTAAAATTATTATTAGTATTAGTAATTGTAGTCGAACAATGTATAGTAGTAGTATAAGTAGTAGTAAAAGTAAAAGTACAAGTTGTAATAGTTGTAATAGCAGCTTCAGCAGCAGCGGTTTTAGATGAAGTTGAATTATTATTATTATCATTATTATTATTATTATTATTAGTATTATTATTATTATTATTATTAGCAGTAGTATTTTTATTATTATTATTATTATTATTATTATTATTATTATTATTATTATTATTATTATCATCATCACCGTCATAATTAGTAGTTGTGTTTTGTTGTTGAAGTTATACAACTAACTTTTTCAACCCAACGTATTTCAATGAATGCAATGCAAATTTTACTAAAAAAGAGTTTTGAGAAACAGTCCTCCTGTTCTTTAAACAAATGCATGCTGCGAAATAATGTCGTTTTACATGCCATGACGTCCACATATAGTTCATTAACATGTGTGTGTATTATCATTCTCCAAATAAATGCAGAGAACTGCAGAAATAAAGCAATGTTATACATATTTCACTTCGTTGCGAGCATATTAGTTTTATGTTTATGTTTTTATAACAAACACGCACTATAATTTAACAACTGTGCGTAAACAATCGTATTTACAATTATGGTTACATGCTATCACATAATGCATAGAAAAAGTAATATATTACGGTACCTGTTTCCTTTAAATTCCACAAATGTTGAACACGTATTAACACGTGTATAAACCTGGCAATTTACAAATATGCGGGTATTGGAGGTTTGTGTATTGTGTGTGACAGCGAATAATGGTAGACTCGGATTGAATTACCGATTCGGATTGAATGACAGACTATGAATACAGCGGGTTTACAATGAGTTTAAATCTGTACACTGTATTCTATACATATTTTTGTCGATCGATAGGTTTGCTTTTAATCATCGGATACGGTATAGTAAGCAAAAAAGAACGTTTAATAAAAGAGGTTATTTGGTCATTTCAGCTCAACCATTTATTTGATGTAATAGGATTTTTATCGATATGACATTTTAATGCGACAATTTTATGACGTAAAATATAATCGTTGACCACGGATATTAAATAACTCAGACAACGATGCATTTTCGTTTTTTTATTTCAAAGGTTTCGAACGCCTGTACTCTTCAATGCATAATAATCAGTAATAATGACGTCACAAATATTGCTGTACATTATTCCAAACATGACATTCATTAAGATGTTCAGAAAACTCACTGTACCTTGGATGTTTTTTTCTGTAAATGCTGAGTATTAAACATTTATAAAATGTGTTTTATAGCGTCTGTGTGTACGTTGTCCAATTGGGATAAATGAGGTCTGTACATTTTTTTCTAATTGATTATGTAATTAAGCTTATTTAAGACACTCTCTGCAATACCCGTTTGTATAATGTAGTTTCAGAATATTTCGCCGATGAAGACTTAATGTTTTGTAATTTTGTTTATTATTCAGCTTTTGACGATCCTCAAGATTTATACAAAAGTATGCTAACAATTAATATTCCCTTATTGCAGGTTGTAAATATTGAAATTGTATTGTAGTTCTTTTTATGCGTCTATTGGTACCATGTGAGCCGCTTACAATCGATGAATATGAAACTGCGATATTTACAGCACATTTCTTATGTACGGTGTTCAGCTAAAATCTAGTTCTTCAGCACTATTAGATGGGATTTGCATACGTGCCTCATATTACAACATGACAGTATTGTTATCAATAATAACAGTACAATACCACCTTTCGCAGGTTTCAATGCCGACGAACAAACTGTAAGTTTTACGGTACAAAACTAAATGCAGAACGATTACTATGCTGAACACACAACCTTTTTGCCAGTTTGGAATAACCCTTTTTTCACTTAATGCTTGTTAAGTCTAAACATATTATTTCCAGCTCGATTGCTTAGAAAGTATAAGGTGTAATGATCAAGTCTCAATTCCGAATTCTATGTGAACCTGTGCTTGGTTTCTTCTTGAGAACTCTACAAGCGAGCGAATCGTTGGATGCGATATCTACTACGCCACAAAGACCTAAGTACATAAAATATTATTTCATATATAGTATTGTACAAGAGGCAAAATATAATATATAGGGAAATATCTTTTACACACATTTAAAATAATGATGTCTTTAGATAAACTATTCGGGAAATGTCCATAACTTTCAAGATAAAATTATAAGTGAATAAATGTAGTGTTTCAAATGTAACAATGTCATGTGTGCATGTTGTTTGATCAATCAAACCAGTATATTGATAACAACGATAAAGTATGTTCACATAGCATATGTCGAAAACCACAGACATAGTACACTAGGACCTTGACCTGACTTGAATACTTTTAGTTGATGTACGACATACTCCCAGTTATTACATAGGCAACATTTTGTACTTCATTGCGATCTTACTTACGGCATGGGAAGCTAGTAAGTGTTGTTTTTGTTTTTTTTCCTACAGAATTGAAAAATAGTGATCTTATAATTCCGTATTGAAGTCCGTAGATAGATAACTAGATTCAGGCAAACCGGTTTGTTTGACAAGTTCGTATAAACTCCGTTAAACCCATTAAACAAATGAAAAACCATCGCGCTCATTATTGTAGTGTTAGATAATACTCTTAAATTCAATGTGAATATCGTTTAAATAAATTCACTCAAGGTCATTTTAAGAATATAGCGAAAATCACTCAGAAGTATATTCGTAAGCAAAACACATGTGCGTATTAATAACCTGTTTGCAGTGACGGTGTTGCCCAGAAATCATATAAAGATTGTTCGGTGGCAAATAAGCAAATACATACATTCATGTCCGGACTTTACTTTTTTATAATTTGATTCAAACATTAGTTCAAATGTACGTCTTGACACCGTTTATAAATGTGAAATAATACAAATAAAGTAACTTAATAAATGTTAATAGTGTCGTTGTAACCAACTAATTTTAATTGTAACAATACTTTATATAAACAATCTTTTACACAAAGCCGCTGTTTTACATACGTATTTAAATAACGTCTTTCACACACCCACGCACGGTTAAGATGTGAATTCGTTGATTAATCACACGCGGAAAATTTGCCATTGTTTCGTATGTGTAATATAGGAAAATAAATGTTTTAAATCAATTAATCAACAAAATAACATTTATGAGTTTTCAATATTAATTCCTACACAGGGTTTACCTCAAATTCAGCTCATCTGTTCGACATTGCAGGGTGATGACGTCCTATTTAAGAACGTTTTGCGCATGCGGTCTTGTGGACATATACAAATGTGGAGACGCACGCAGCGTTTACCAAAATCTCAGTTGACACAAAGTCGATTTAAAGCTCGACTTTTCATCAAAGAGTACACTCCACATGTTGTAAGAGTAAACATTGGCATCGACTGTGGTGTCTTTCTGCAATAACCCCATATCTCTGGAACTTCTTCTAATTTTTAAGTAAATACTTTACAAATGATTCCGGGGTGATAATGCATTTTGAATTATCAAGTTCTATAATTGAGACTTCAATGT
This sequence comes from Dreissena rostriformis, assembly GCA_007657795.1. Taxonomy (NCBI): domain Eukaryota; kingdom Metazoa; phylum Mollusca; class Bivalvia; order Myida; family Dreissenidae; genus Dreissena; species Dreissena rostriformis. The sequence goes on from VMBQ01001709.1 coordinate 145,716, forward strand.
AGTTGAATTGTGTCCATTTTAATACTCAGTGTAAAGGATTTGTTTTTGTGTTCGCCAGCGTTCACACACGTAGCTCTTACTCCTTGTTTATCACCCTTCCGCTCTCCGATAGCACAACATCTCATCCACATTGTAAACCGAATTGCAGCTATGAATCACAATTCTTCAAGACTATTGATGAACTTTAAAGTAAATACTCTTGAACGCTCGCACTCACATGCACACTGACCACGTGGTTGTGCATCCAAGTATCCGTTCGCCCGTGTTTCCATTTGAATACATAGTAATTTACTCATTCGATGTATCATAACATTTGATCACACTGGTCCATGTCATTTATGCTTAAGTCGTTATTGTGTGTTTGGTACTTGTTTGCGTATGTTTTATTTGCAAAACCTGATGTACTTTATTTAATTTCTGAGTGTATTCTTAACGAATACAAATCTTTTTGGAATGCATTATGCTGAACCAGCTATTATCCCAAAATTGCTGTTTCGGCAACAGTTGTTTCGACAACAGAAATCTACACACATCGATAGTATCGACCCCTGCAATCCCTTGTAATGTAATGTTTACTAGGAAAATCATAATTATGTATTGGTTCTCTGTATTCTAATGACGCTGTACAATTCATAAGTTTTAATAAACATATAGGTATTGAAATTAACAAGGAAACAGCTTTAAACGCTGGCCAATTACACGCAATACTCAGCAGCATAGATGCTCGGAGAGTTTCATAATTATAAATACATGTAAGCATAAACGGGTAATACGAAATAATGAAACGAAAATAATGGCCGTGTAGCACAATGCATATGCAAATCGGTAACCTATGTTATATGTGTAATGTCGTAAACCAGAATGCGTATTCTGGTGTCACTTAACCAGCGAATCGCAATAACATTATTGAATGTTTGTGAGGTTTTTCATCGCATGCAAAATAACGTATGAATGGTCAAATAATTGATTTAAGTTGGTTAATGTCCTGCATAAGTTGTGTGAAAGGCAATATGATCCATGATTTGATTGGATCTTAATTGCTTGTGCAAATCCAATGGTATTTGTGCTAACCAATCACCAATATAACACTGTATATAGTAAGAGTATGAGTTGCTTGTTGAACAGGTGTTTAAGCAGACAAAAGCAACTATATTACCAGCGACATGATTTAATAATAAATGAACAATGCTGCCTTAAAATATAATTTATCAATTATAAGAATCATTTTTTAAATACACGTATTGATGTATTTGATTATTTCAAAGCAACATTATTGTGTTTGTTTTCTGTCCATGTTCGAAATAACGATTCACACTGTTTATACGTTCAAGAGTGACTTCGTTTATTTGTTATTGATTACACCACTCGCTGACTCTGCAATATAATTAAAACAGTACAATTACATTCGAAGTTGTTTTGATTGCTGGAGATAGTTCTTATGATAAACGTATGAAATAACTATCATTTACTATATATAATACTAGCTAAATATTACAAACTGTGTATCGCACACGTTCATTTGCGCTGAGGGAACTTCACTCAGCATAATCTTTTATAAATGCAATACACACGGCTCACGGCTAACACTAATGACACTGTTGAAGAACGTATAGTAGAATCTATAATTAATGCTGACATACAATCCGACACAATTATAATGTACGTGATACAATTCAACCACTGACCTTCTCGCACCAGTCGAGTCACTTTACTGGCTGTATTGCTGTCACCTTCGCCTACACAGGTGTACTTTCCAAAGTCTTCCAACAGCAGCATACCACCACGAGACGTTGCGGTTATGAATTCAACTGGGCTATCGCCGTCTTCTTCAGTAGTGACCTTTTACATAACGTTATATCTTTGGCATGTGTCTGTTATGCTGTTTGACCGTTATTTGATACAAAATACCCAGCGATGTTTTATGTATTAAACAAAGAAATCTGTTTTTCAAGAAATATGCCACAATTTCATATTTGTACACTTATTTAAGTGCAATTTGTTCCGTTGTTCATAGAGGCCTTGTAAGAAAAAGACTTAAACGGATATTGACCTATTTGTTACAAGGATTTTCGAGATCTAAATCTTTCTTGCGCCTTGCACTTGTTAATGCACATTATTGTGCATAAAAAATTGTATCGCCAATACAAATTGCAAAAAAAAAAAATGTAAAACATACACATTAAAAGCTACTTTTTTAAATATACAAAAGAAGATAACTTTGCCCAATATGTTTGTTTTAATATCTAATTACATGATTTGACGTTTACAAATCATGAAAATATCGTATCGTTTCCTTCTCAATTCATTTAATAATACAAACATTTGTATTTACACAATTTGCGAATAATTCTCTCAATAATACGTGTGTTGTTTTTTCTGAACTTTTGTAATCAGGTAGCTTACACAAATATCTAGCGATTTTATTTCGAACCATTCGGGTCATGGACAAGTTTTCTGTTGCTTTAAATAGACTAAACCGTATCATTTCTATAACCTGATTATTGATAGAGGTATTGCGCTGAAATTGTGTGTGTATGTAACTTTACATGCACAGCTCGTTTGTTATTGCGCAATTAATTCAATTAATGTATACATGGTTTTGTGACTTTGCCATGTTTTTTGTTTAAGTGCAAAATAATAAATTTCTATAAAAAAAAGTACATTGAATTTCCATCCAGAGGTGATCTTCTTGCCTTTAGGGTCCATCCAGTATCCTTCTCTTATTGGCTGTCCCTCCACAACACAAACATGGGAGACAACCTCGCCCTCTTTGGCTTTGATAACCTCCTCCATCACATCTACCTCCACGGGGACTGTAATACATAATAACACAACAATATCGTGGGTCTTTTTTTCAGGTATATAATGTTAACCGTTGCAGATATGTATAGACAGTAAAACGCTACTAAACCGCTAAAAACTATGCGCGAATTTTAGGCATAAATACGTTGTCTGCAAATAATAAATATACTTAAATAAACTTATAGTAAATAAACGCTCATTTTGTTGTTTTTCTAGTGTCATAGTATCTGTATAGTCCTACTTATGATCAAATGTGCAGACATTGAATATGTGTTTTTCGCGAGTGTTGGTAGAATTTTATACCAAAACTGATCTCAAACAAAGGTTTATGTTATTCATTTAATGTGCAGCGTAATATATATTGATTTGATGTTATCACGTCTATTTTATACGAAATTCGTCCTCATAAACAGGTACGTAATAAAAGCTGCATTCGGTTCGTAACTTGCTTCTTACATAACGGATTTGTATAGCCGTTTTTTAATCAATTGCGGCTTAATAACGACCTAATGAAATTAGCCTTAAGAGCACACAATCAGCATTAATAAAATATCATAATACATGTACGCATTGTCTATCATGCTTCTGAAGTTGAATAACATTCTGAATCATTAGATTGGTGTTGATGTAAAAACAGCTACTATGGTTATAGTATCATTTGACAATATTTCATAAACATGTGCTTTAGGTGTCAAGCTTAAATATAGCGCGACAAGTGTAATATTTATTATTGAATAGTAATTACTCACAAGTTACAACAAGGTCAATCGTGTAGTTGAGGCTGCTAACAGAGTTCTTGCCCTCGCAAATGTAACTGTCAGACACGTAGCGCGTCACGTTTGGAAAATGCAGTATCTCACCAGTTTTTCCAGACACAAAATGTACACATATGAAACAACTAATCTTGCATTCATGTTTTACATCGTGAATAATGGGATTTCCATACTTACAGACGACAGAGGACTTTCAAAACCCGAATACAATCACACATGTAAAAATTGCAATGGGAAGTATATCATACAAATTTAATATACTATCCAAACTGTTGTACCAATATTGACCACGATACAGAAAGAAATCCTATTTTACACATATTTAAACTAACAATTCACATGTATATATAAATAGGTTCTCATCCATTTAAGCTCTTTTAAATGCACATCGGAATATTTCCATTGTACTTGTGTACGGACTTACGACGGGCCCATTGACATTTTGTGTAATGCTTGTTTAACCATATTCGTAAGTCATGTCCCTACCAACAGCGTTCGTCAACCCACGATACCATCGCACTGTGGGAGTAGGAACACCGGAGAAGAAACACTTCAGTTCCAGTGCGCTGCCTTCCGAAAACGTCTCATGAGAGTCAAACGAACTATCTTGGATAATCCTAGGTCCATCTTAAAACACACAATAACGTTACATTGATATACCACAAATTTTCATATTTTTGTATTACCACAAATAATAATTACGGTTTGATAGTAAATCATACTCTTTTGTCAGCATTAATATTGGTAAACTATACCTTCTGCTTGCAAATTTTAAAATGTCAATAAAACCGGCATTAATGATTAGGACACACGCAGTAATTTGCAATTCAATTATTATATGTATGTAAAATGACCGAAAAAGGAGTGCTGTTTTTCTACTTAATAAATGTATTTCCTTTAAAACTGTTCTTTAGTATTGCCAGGACAGGATTCGCTGCATTTGAACGTTCTTGTCAAATTAAAATGTAAAATTATAGCTTTTATTTTATTTGCTTTAAAAGCAACAGAAATGAATATAAAAGAAAAAGAAAATTATAGCATATACACTATGGTATATGGTTATTTGTTGAAAAGTTGGTTATTAGTTATTCAATATTTATTGTGCATTCTACAATTAAGGCAATAAGTGTTTTTCGAATGAGTTAAACACGCTTATCTCATATCAGAGCGCCAACATTTGTGGCACAGTTTGCATGAGTTTGATATCATCAGATTCACCAACTCCTTGCCGATAATTAAACTACACAACAACACACCATATCAAACCACATCACAACACACCACACCACACTAATCACATCACATTCCGTCACATCTCATCACACGCCATCAAATCGCATAACATCACATCACACAACATCACGTCGCATTCACATCACATCACATCTCACCACACATTACTTCACATCACATCAAATCACACCACACATTATATAATATGGCATCTCATTACAACACCACACTACACATTACATTACACTACTCCACGCATTACATCACACTACACAACACCACACATTACATCACACTTCACCACACATTTATCTATTTAGTGCCTAGTAACCAATGCCATTGCCATACCGACTGTTTCTTAAGTTCACCGAGCAATGACCTTTCCTGTGTTCGTCTCACACGTATAATCTCCTGCAAACGCGTCGTCAACCTTTTTAATTATCAAGGTCCAGTCGTACTGTGTCGGCTTTCGGACCTCAATGTTGTTCTGGAAAATAAGCACACTATCCTTACGTGAATCATACGAATGGATTGGCTATGATGACCACATTCGTTTTCGAATTAGCATCGAGTTAATAGATTGCCAATAAAGCAACGTAAATAAGTGTTATGTTGTCGTTTATCTTGTGAAAAAGTATTACCAAACAAACTAGTATGAATTAAGGACAAAATGCAAGCATGTTACCTATGTAAATAGAGTTCACATTCAAAAGGTAAATATTGCCGCAATGTACTATATGTTTGTAAATTTTTGTTCCACTCGTTAGAATTCCCTCTTTCGTCAACTTCCATCGGATCTGAAATAAATAAATCACCAAATATGCCCATTATTTTTAGATATCCAGGTCAACTAAAATATGCACTGTTCAGCAAGGGTATCCCAGGCCCGGAACTGTCTTTAATCGTTAAAATACAATCCTTGTTTGAAGCTTACATTTTATCATATCGTTTACATAATCGTTTGTGCTTGTATGCGCACTCATCGTGACATAATGTACGTTAACGAGGTAAAGAAAAAGGTCAAAATATAAGTAAACATCGTTATTTTCAATATCTGATATGCATTTGTGTTCTTCCAACCACATTGCAAGAGTTGCAATAATTATAATATAGCGCATATAATATACATGTAAGTCTACTATTCTCTCTTTTCAGATGTTTTGCTGCTAATTTTTAACAAATAATATATTTACACAATATATCATTTGACTCCTATAACACGTAAAACATCAATGACTTGATTAACTCTAGATAGACAGATGCTACTATATACCGTTGTTTTTATATCCAATTCTTGAAACAAGCACATCAATGAGGCGGACCCTCCCCGACGGATTTGCAGCTTGTTTGTAGGCACGCCGGCAATTGTCATGACGATATGCACGTCTGAATGGCGGAGCATGTGCGAAATTGTGAATACACATACAAATACATATCATCGGCAAGCAAACATACTAGACATCAGTGGCTTATCTATATGAAGATATTGCAGGTCAAGGACTATAACTTTTTCCAAAACATCAAAAGCATACAAGTTTTAATTTGTGTAATGTGTATGATGTGATACTGATGATTTTTTTTAACGGTTTGTGTCCTGTTTTCTTCTCAACTGCAGGGCGAAAGTTTTAGAAAAGAGGCGATAAATTGGTTCAATTTGCGAAAACAAGTGGCGATTAAAATCAATTAGATGTGGACAATGGCTGGTCAATGGTGCCGTATGTGCCCTTATTTGCTCCATTTACCGGTCATGCAAAGTTGAACATTTTAATGGACAGTCAGGGGCAATGAGACTGCTTGAAAATTGTTCATAGATGATGCATTCATAAATTGCCAGGTGATATTTATCTATGCTTCTGCAAAATTAAATTGCCCATACAGACAACAGTCACGATTGAGACAATGGGAAGAGGTAACCTCTGCTGAAGTATGGATTTTCCTGTCACTGGCAATACATATGGGGCTCGTTTACAGGTAAAATTTGGAATCACTTGGAAATGCGATTTTAATTTGTTTTTGTTTTAAATAAAAACAATAATTTGTAACAAAATGTATATTTGATTATATGTTAAATTTCTTAAAATGTACAAGGAATTAAAAAAAAAATACTGAACATTACTGGTTTAATCACATTTGTTATAACATATAGCAGGCTAAGGGTAGGGTATATGTATAAAACTCAGTTAAATACGTCAATGCCACAACATTAACACTTAAAGTGTGTTTTTTATGGGTAAATGTTTCCCTCAAAGTGACAAATGTGAGTTGTTTCTAATTAATGATGATTGACATGGTGTAATGAGGGGTATTAAAAATGTGGAGAGTTGATCAAATGCTGAACAGAAACCACTTCTGCTTTAAGATGCTATTTTCTCCCTCATATCAGCTGAGGGAGAAATAACTTCATCAAATTTTATCGTAGGCAAAACCCTTAAAGTTATTTACTTTATAATTTATTTTTTTTGTTATATGGGATTATCGGAAAAAATATATAAATATGTATTTATTCTGCAAGAGCGGTGTGTATGTTTCACAACACACCATGGTTATATATGAGCATTGAACTTATTTATAACGCGGGTTTATGGCTCATATTTGAGTTACAGTGTATGTTTATTGTGAAAAACACAGATTTAAACTGGACATTCAAGTAAGGGCTACTGTAATATCTATTTTTAATAACAAAACAAAGAATACAAGCATTGTTTCGCATCGAATACTATGATTTAAGAATGGTTACAAACTGGTTCATATGTGTGTTAAAGAGGCGAGAATTTGTTTGAAGAAAATGGGTGGAAACATTAATGATTACTTCAGCGAGATCCCTGATACTATACATAAACTGCGTCGCTATATGCATCTCTATATTTATATTCAGTCGTTTGACTATACATGTTGTTTTTTTTAATTTTAGGTAAACAACCAATTCTGTAACATGCATGAGGTAGCTCTGAATCCGCCGATTACGGCCAATTATTTCCACTACTTATTTTTATAATATGTTACAGGACTCGATCATTTGAAAAAAAAAGTGAAAAATAGTTGCGATAAGTTTAAGTACCCTTTTCGATAAGACGCAAAGGTCCGGAAAATAACTCCAAAAATATTATAAATTTTTTACTAATGCTAAAGGTAAAACATATGTTGTCGCAAACATCCTGAAGCAAAAATCTATAAATATAAAGATAAAATGAAAAGGATATTTGATGGTTTCGGTAGATTGCAAAATAATGAAAATATACTTGGATGAGGATCACGATTGAATTGTAATCAATATTCAATTGACACACGATTATCGTCTAATACAATTATCATAAACCTGTCATGAGGGAATTATAAAACATGTCTAACCTTTTTATTCTGGTATTTAAAAAAAGACTGAATGACGAATTCAGTGCAACATATTTTTATATCCGTGAACGTAGCTCTCAGGCCTGAAGAAGGCACATATTTTAAAATAGTTTAGGGTTTGCTGTCAACAAGTATATGGTATTTATAAACATAATTATGTAAACACATTCATTTAAACACATATAACATAAACGATTAAATAGGCTTGTTCATTTATTGACAAGGACAATTTTACAAATGGAAATTTGTCATAGATTCACAGAAAGAGCATAAATTGTGATTATTCAAACAAACGAACTGACGATCACGACTTGAAACAGTATATAAAAAGGTTTCGTTTATGGATGATCACTTTCAATTGCTATAAATAAAATTAAACGCGTTTGTACAGTAACAATTTTGATCGATAACTTTGTAAAATACATTTATTACAAAGATTGCGTTTAAAATTACCCTAAGAATGGCATAAGGATAGCGCGCTAGATTTTTCTCCCGGATTCTTAGCCGACAAAGCTAGCCTTGTAGTTCACCTTTTTATTGAAATTGTAATTGGGATTGGGATTTCGTAATAGCAACAGTAACACAGTACCAACAGTCTTATTCCGACGTTTCCCCAAAAGAACATTGTTCAAACATGGTCATGCCGAATAATGCATAAATTAAATAAAAAATATCGTGTTTATAGGAACTCTAATCTTACCTAAAATGTATTTATTATCAGGTTATACCATTCGTAATTATCAAATATCGCACACACATTGTATAATAAACTCACACATGGCGACATGTATTCCCGATTTGTAGAACATTTCCTTTTAATTTTACTTATGTTTCCAGTTCGAGCAAGACGATGTCACCGATGTATATTTTATAAGTAAGCTCTGAATATAGTCTACAAACTTAGACCTAAACAAAAGTAAACCAACTCTTGAAAGAAGTGTTAACTTCCTGGACACTTGTGATTTTACGCTGATAAAGTGTACTTGTTTTGTGTGTTTTTAATTCACCAATATACGGCAAAGTTGAAATGCTGAGACAGGAAGCTTTGAACAGACGAACAGACGTTCAGATGCGCAGATGCACAGACAGACATATGCAACTAATATGTGCCACCTTTTTTTAAAAGGGGCATAACAAAATGAAACTGCAACAGGAGAACAACATTTCTAAAGCAAGAATACCTTTTACTTATGGAATGTAATGAGGAGTGTGCATTTACATGTGTGTGTTTCGTGATTAATTATTTGGTTAGTGTGAAGTTTAGCTTGCTTTTAAACCAGTTTAATCACCCAATGTTTGCATCAACATCCAAGGCGGTGACCGTAGACGTATTTATTTTTATTTTTTCATTTTGTGATGTATGTATCGTCACGTTTATATGTCTTAAATAAAGGACCAGCGAATAGCAACACTCATTTCTTTTTTGATAATGTGCCTGAATGTAAATATTTGTGTATCAGCAGCTGGTCATCTTTTTGCAGTTTCATCATTTTATATTTTATCTTAGCTTTGTCTTGAACCCTTGAACCTATCCTCTAGCATAGTTGTTGTCGCTGCTCTCATAGTAACACTGTTGAAAGCTCAATGGCAAGAAAATTGTATAAACGGAAAGTAAAATAATGAAAGTATAGATAAAAGAATAACCGACTAATTTTTCATTTCATTTTCATTTTCTTTATTTATCGTTTTAAAAGGCGCTCATAAACCAAACCTAGTTAAAATAAAGGTAACAATTAAAGGGTGTAATTTATTCTTATAGCCAGCAATAACAAGTTAATGTTTGGGAGCTGTAAGCAATGTGCAAAATATTGGGCCTGAGTTGAACTTATGTTAAAGCACACAGAAGAATGTTTAAATGCTTCAAAACTGTCCAGTAAGAAATTCCAAAAAAAATGGTTACCTCTTGGTTAGCTTTAATTACATATATCAAGTAATGTACACAAACAGTTTGTATAAATAAAGCTTCTTTTTTATAATCAAAATACGCTTTCTATATATTATATATAATAGTATTATGTATTTTATTATCTACATATTATCTCTAAAAGTACCATTCGATTACCTTATATTACATAGTTAAAGTAGTTTAAACAAACAGTTTGTATAATAAAACTATTACTTATAATCAAATGACTTAAAATAGCATAATGATTAATAAATGTTCACGTCAGAGTACACCGAGGACTGAAGCCCTCATTCAACTTACGTTCGAGTGTTAAATATTTCATCAATGTCGTTATTTTGTATACGATATATCTATGATATCTTAAGTTGTTTCACTTGCGCACATAAAGACACTAACGCACATCTTCTTCCGGAACAAATAATCGCGTCTGTGTCTAGTGTTTTCGAATCGTCCGGGCATGCCTGTATGTCACTAGTAGCTTAAGAGCGCTAAGTGTATTTCACATGTCTCTATGTTTGGTTGAAATATTTGAAACCTATTTATTTTAGTTCGATTGCATGGAACGAATGAGGCTTATTGAGAGATTCTCGAGCCCTGGGTAGGGCAAGTACTTGGTGTCTTTAGGATTATCTAAAGAACGCTCCCGCTTTGGGGATTGTCCCGAGACCTAAAAGTTGCATATCCACATATGCATCTTTACAATCCATAAAAAACTCAATTATATAACACAATAAAACGACATATGAAACATCCATATATATTTCAATCCCTCCGAGAAACTTCAACTTTGGCTTAAGGGTCATCTCATCCCGTTCGCTTCTGCGACCTTCACATGTTTTCTATATGTTTGCGCAGGCAACCTTTCCCATACAATTCACTTCCTACTGCTTTCAACATAATTAGACAACGTTGTGTGTAGTTAATATTATTTTAGCGACATTGTTCACAATACACCATACCATATAAGTAGTGTGGGTGGGATGAGAATGCGTATCAACATTGAATACATTTAAATGCCCGTGTAAACCGCGTGGTTTGAGGTTCAAACGGAAATTTCAAAAAATAAACAAAATGGCCAACACGTCCTTGCGTAATTATATAATGGGCATTAATTGTGCTTACAAGAGGTCTGCAAATAACATAAAACAGAAGTGTGTGCATGCGTTGTTTTGAAAATAAACTCTTTGAAAGCGTGAGTAAAGATACCTCATTGAAGTGATTTCAAACCCTTTAATTCGCAATAGTTCTTCGATAGGTCAGTACCCGTAGATAAAAGCATGACTTACATTGCCGACAAAGTAAATGCTATTGTATTTCATTGATTTCATATTGTCTCACGTTAGCAATCAGATGTACGAATGCTGCGTTGTTGAAATACTGAACCCGAATATCAAGAAACATATTAAAAATGTAGGAGATCAATTTCCGACAAGCGTAATTTGAGAAAAATTTATTCCACCTAACTGAATCGATGTTATATAATACATATTTCTTTTGATTACCAGGTGAACATTCTAGCTTTATTTAACAAATTAATTCTTCAAGTGAAACGGCATCTTCTTTAGAATACAATATCCATAGTTATGGTCCGTATGCAAACGCCGAACGCCACAGCAAATCGAAATACGAATACACATAATCAACATGGTTGTATTGCATATTACACTGAGGGCTTTATTCGTTATACAAAATAACAAGACAGTAATACACTATTTGATACTCTACACGGTTTTCTATGAGATCTAAGACAACCGTTTTTATTCTGATCTGATCGCACAATGTTATAATTAATCTTACGGTACAATATAATATAAATTGCGTGCGTTTATTTGAATTTTGGTGTAATGTTTGTAAATAAAATGGGGCAAGACATACGTAGCAATATTTAAGCAAATCAATTTAACATGCTATGTATCAGACTCTCAGAACGTCCTTAAACCCTAAAATGCCCATTAATCTCTCTCTGTGAGCGTATCCACATCGAAAGCATATTTCGGTGAAAGAATGAAACTACAAGTATTTGAACACGTTCCACATATAAGGTTTGTGATAGATGGCAAAAGTTACTATTAATTCTCAAATACAAAGCTAAAAGCATACTGTTGTGTCATGCTATGAACTTAAGCAAGTGATGGTTAATCTATTAAGCAAGGAATTCATTGGGACTATTATTTAGTTCAGTTATGTATGGCATTCAGATGTTGTTAACATGAAGGTCTAGTATATGTATGTTTTTCTGCTTTGAACTTGTAACCTTGTTATTACATTGTGTTAGTCGTCTATGAAATACTGAAGCTATAACTCTTGTCAATCAAAGACATATCATTAGCATTGCATGAAATTCCATTTTATTCTGAGCTTAATGGCTTTCATACATACACACGAGATCTGCATTGGTATGTTTGTATGGTTGTCTGAGCCGTTAATAACTATCAAATGAAATGTTTAATCGGTCTTTAAATTAGAAAGATATAATTGATTCATCCCAAATGACATGTGTTTCGATATTAGTTGTATTATTATAGTATTAAGTGATGCTACGATTTTGTATCCTAGGATTAAAAATAATAAGTAGTATGCAATAATATTAAGATTAAAATGAACAGACAACAAACTGACAATAACATGACTGATAGATCTCAATACATGTGTCTGAGCTTCTGATATCACTTGTAAAATTCGACATTTTCATGACCGGGCAAAATATTTTTTTCTGGTAGTACAAAAACTAAAACAAAATGATACTAGCTTTGTGTGTGAACAACAGAGTGGTCGCCTAGCAAACACCATACCTTTCTAGTTTTGTTCACCGTGCAATATTCGGCACTACTTGTGTGTTCATATTATAATTAAATAACTACTCACCAATTAATCTAGCTCTATTATGTGAATACAATTGAAACAAACTAACTCATTAACCGTATAGGTTAATGCATTGAAGAAAGAACGAAAAGTCCTCGGTCTCCGAAGTGTTTGTGTAATCTTAGGCAATAGTGTTCTTCTAGTTATTCGCAATTATCACTGTAAGAAGTCTGATACAATTGCATGGTTATCAAACACAACTATTGCGTGTTGATGAACGTGTGCGGTACTGAACGCAATTAATGCTGTACTGAATGCGACGACAAATTAAGGAAACTCTCTGAGACGACTCTAAATAGACTGGTAGCAGGAAAGGATAAAATCAGCATTTGACTGCACCTTATAAAGCACTTTTTACGTACACATTTTGTAGTTCGTTTGAAAATTAAATATTTTATTGAACGCACCCTTTTTTGCATTTACCGATCTATTTTACCACGCAATTCTTCTATAAAATGGCATGTACAATGTAATATAATGCAATACTTCTTTCATTATCTGTTATATGATATTTTCTTTCTAATATTGTGTTTGAAATGTTTTCTATATCACGAAAGCTCGTATTGGCTCTGCTTGCACTGTAATTGGGAAAAAAACATTTTAATTAACTAGTGTTATTTTGTCGAATTACCTTGCACATCGAGATTATCTTTTTCTCCGAGCGATAACAGTGTTTAGGTCTTAATAATAAATTCAGCATATTTCTAACATTTTGAATGCTTTGAAAATATAGCATATATATTCCTATTTTTAATAAATACTTATGTTCATCTAACTCTCGAAGCCGATTCAACTGTGGTTGTATCGCAGCAAATAACCACAACGTGCAAGCAGTATACCATTTAATTAGATCACAAAGACTGCAGTACGAAGCTGTAGGTTTGGAAATACATATTGTAACAACTGCTTAACTGTCCGGGAGTAGTTGCATACCGATAGGAACTAATGGCATCTTGTATTTCGCACGTTCGAACTTAACTTTGCGCATATATATAGCATTTGATTAAACATTGAAATATTTCAGAGTCCACACAATACAAACCAATCTCGAATTATTGTTGTAACGATGACTTGTAATAATAGAAATATTTACTGTTATATTGTGAGATATAACAGTTCTATTGTTTTTTTTAAAATAAGTGTCTGGTAACACATACTGGTTGTGCGCTTTTTGCCAGCAATTATTGTGTAGTGTTTGCTGGGACACTACCGTAACAATATCATCCGGATGGCATATTTTGTTGTGTATTCTTTTTTTACGTATTTTCATAAGAAAGTGAAGGAATGAATTAACTGTCCATAGTAAAGCTTATATAACTTATCCGATTGCGTTTTGGTTGAACCCAGTTTTATTCATTGTTGTTTATGTGTGTGATGTGTGTTTTTTTATGTATCTAATTCTGTTTATATTAGTCACTTGCCATATAAGAAAAAACAGTGCTAATAAGAATAATCTGCTGATGCAACTAAAATATTTATATTTAGTAATTAGTATTAGTATTCATTAGTCAATAATCAATAGTTCTGTGTGAAATTTATACATAACAAGTTGCGTGAATTGCTTTGTTATAAGTGTTTTATTCATATTTGGAAGGTACATAATACATGATTTTTTTCATGATTGCCGTGTCGCGACGGGTTGTCTCTCACGCTGATTGTTAAAATTGTATTCCGCACGCATAGCGGGCTCTTAAAATAAAACGTCACACAGTTACAGGATATAAATCTCAGGGAAAGAGATGAGCGCAATGTTAACCATTCAGTTAATATACGCGATACAGTTTCGTTCATTGAACATCTACGCCAATGGAACACGTCAATTAGTAATCGGTAAAACATCGCTGATAAAACATTGGCTATTTGTAAATAATTGCAATTGTTTGGGATTGAACATATGTATTAAGTACTAGAAGTGCATCATACTTTAATGTGTTAAGTTTACTGTTGAAAACGAAGACACTTATGCATCTGTTACAGATTAAATCGTTTACTAATCTGTACAGTTTAGTAACGAACTATATACTTGGTTATGAATACAATGATTATTGCAATGATTGCCAATGCAATGATCACAAGAAATGCGTGCAGGTATATCCTTGTATGTCTATGAGACTCTAATCCTCTATGAGACTGTCTGGCACCGTCGTCCACTGAGAGTTCCCACACTGTCTAGGAGACTGTCTGGCACCGTCGTAGATTGTCTGGGAGTGTCTGGCACCGTCGCAAACTGTCTAGGAGACTGTCTGGCACTGTCGCAGACTGTCTGGGCGATCCCAGACTGTCTAGGAAGGAGACTGTCTGGCATCGTCGTCCACTGTCTGGTAGTTCCCGGACTGTCTAGGAGACTGTCTGGCACCGTCGCAGACTGTCTGGGAGTGTCTGGAACCGTCGCAGACAGTCTATGAGACTGTCTGGAACCGTCGTCCACTGTCTGAGAGTTCCCACACTGTCTAGGAGACTGCCTGGCACCGTCGTAGATTGTCTGGGAGTGTCTGGCACTCTCGCAAACTGTCTGGGAGATCCCAGACTGTCTGGGAAGGAGACTGTCTGGCACCGTCGTCCACTGTCTGGGAGTTACCGGACTGTCTAGGGGACTGTCTGGAACGTCGCAGACAGTCTAGCAGACTGTCTGGCACCGTCGTAGACTGTCTTGGAGTGTCTGTTACCGTCGCAGACTGTCTAGGAGACTGTCTGGCACCTTTTTCCACTGTCTGGGAGCTCCCAGACTGTCTGGGAGACTGTCTGGCACCGTCATCCACTGTCTTGGAATTCCCAGACTGTCGTGGAGACAGTCTGGCACCGTCGTAGACTTTCTGGGAGTTCCCATACTGTCTAGGAGACTGTCTGGCACCGTCGTAGACTGTCTGGGTGTGTCTGGCACCGTTGCAGTTAGTATATGAGACTGTCTGTGCCGTCGTCCACTGTCTGAGAGTTCCCACACTGTCTAGGAGACTTCTGGCACCGTCATGCACTGTCTGGGAGTTCCAAGACTGTCTACGAAGGAGACTTCCTGGCACCGTTGTCGACTGTCTTGGAGTTCCCAGACTGTCTATTAGACTGTCTGGCACCGTCGCAAACTGTCTAGGAGACTGTCTGGCACCGTCGCCCACTGTCTGGGAGTTCCCAGACTGTCTAGGAGACTGTCTGGCACCGTCGTAGATTGTCTGTGAGTGTCTGCACCGTCGTCCACTGTCTGTGAGTTCCCAGACTGTCTAGGAGACTGGCTGGCACCGTCAATGATTGTCTGGGAGTGTCTGGAACCGTCGCAGACTGTATAGGAGTGTCAGGGAGTGTATGGCACCATCGCAGACTGTCTATGTCACTGTCTGGAACCGTCGTCCACTGTCTGGGAGTTCCCAGACTGTCTAGGAGACTGTCTGGCACCGTCGTAGACTGTCTTTGATTGTCTGGTACCGTCGTAGACTGTCTGGGAGTTTCCAAACTGTCTAGGAGACTTTTTGGCACCGGCGTAGTATGTCTGTTAGTGTCTGGCACGTCTAAAATTGTCTAGGAAACTGTCTGAGACTGTCTGGAGTGTTCACGGACTGTTTACAGACTATTCCTAGACTGTCCACAGAATGTCTGGTGTGTTCACCGAATGTCTGGCACACCGTCTGGACTGTCTGGAAAGCCTTTCTGGTGTGTTCACCGACTGTTGCACGCGCACACTGTCGCGTCTTGTTCACAGACTGCCTGGCGTGTTCACATACTGTATTGGACTGTCCGGCGTGTTCACAGACTGTTCACAGACCCGCTGGCGTGTTCATCGACTTTTTGGCACACTCTCTGGACTGTCTGGTATACCATTCTGGCGTGTTCACACTGTCGTGACATGTTGAAAAACTGTCACTGCTCACATATACTGTTCACAGACGGTTCACTGACGGTTTACAGACTGTCTTGCGTTTTCACAGACTGTCTGAGACTGCCTGGTGTTCACAGACTGTTCTTAGACCGTTTAAAGACTGTCCACAGACTGTCTGGCGTGTTCATCGACTGTCTGGCACACTGTCTGGACTGTCTGGGAAACCTTTCCGGCGTGTTCACTGACTGTCGCGCGCGTACACTGTCGCGACTTGTTCACAGACTGTCTGGCGTGTTCACAGACAGTCCGGGACTGTCTGGCGTGTTCACAGACTGAACACAGACTGTTAACCGACTGTTCACAGACTGTCTGGCGTGTTCACCGACTGTCTGGCACACTGTCTGGACTCACTGGGAAACCTTTCTGGCGTGTTCACTGACTGTCGCGCGCGCACACTGTCGCGACTTGTTCACAGACTGTCTGGCGTGTTCACATACTGTCTGGGACTGTCTGGCGTGTTCACAGACTGTTCACAGACTTTTTACATACTGTTTGGCGTGTTCACTGACTGTCTGGCACACTGTCTGGACTGCTTGGAAAACACTTCTGGCGTGTTCAACGACTGTCGCGCACACTGTCGCGAATTGTTCACAGACTGTCTGGCGTGTTCACAGACTGTTTTGAACTGTCTGTAGTGTTCACAGACTGTTTACAGACTGTCTACAGACAGTCTGGCGTGTTTACCGACTGTCTGGCACACTGTCTGGACTGTCTGGGAAACTTGTCTGACGTATTCACCGACTGTCGCGCGCGCACACTGTCGCGACTTGTTCACAGACTCGTTTCTG